>AYEL01067391.1:0-100218 GCA_000484575.1 Olivierus martensii
AGAAGGAAACGGTACAGACATATACATGCTGGTTGAATTAATATGGATGGAAATAAACTGACAAAGTCGGCAACTACCATGGTATCATCATCATTCAAAGTATAAGAAGAGAGACGCTGGATAAATTGTGCGGAAGAAGATACCGTTAGATGGTAAGAGCTTAAAATTCGGTTGCACCATTTCGCTAACTTTCTTTCAAGTGGGGTCAGTGGGGATAATGTCTTATCGACCATAGGGCGGATGGAAATTGGATTTTTATGAGTTTTTATAAAAGCATAGAGTGGTGGGCAAGCTGGGTTTGGCAAGGGTTTACAGTACCAGCAAGAAGGGAAGTCTTTTTTACGCAGTAAGGTAGCAAGGCGATTTTGTAACTTAAGTGTAGGGTCATCTGGTAGTTAGTTATTATTATTATTATTAGTTCTATTTTGGCATTCTTGTGTTTGACAATCTCTTTATGTAAAGTATAGCTGATGAGGACTTAATAAAGTCGAAAGCGCTTCTAAAGTTATGTGTATATTTTTTCCACTTTAAATCAGTGCTAAATTGAACAGTATTTTAAGTTAATATATTATTTTTTCAACTACTAATAGTGCTTTTATTCTTTAAATTTATAATAAAAACACATATGTTAAAAATGTTTGAATTGGTAAGTCGTTGCCATGATGACTGAGTATTCCTTCTGTTTTTGAACAATGTTCGATTGGAATATTTTACCTGATGATGGTGTAACTGCTGAAAATGTCAGTGAAATTTTCTCTAATTAATAATTTAAATCATATATTAGCCTTTTTATAATTTTTTTTTATTATAAAAAGGCTAATATATGATTTAAGTAAAAAAAATTGTTTTTATTTTCAAAAGAGAGTGATTTCTTATAATTACTCTCTTTTAAAAATTCTTTAAATTTTTTTAGGAGGAGGAAGGGGAAATAAAATAGAATTTGATAATATTCTCAGTGATAATATAAAATTACTGTACAATGTAATTTCAATTTATGTGAATTCAAAATAGCATGAGCTGGGATACAATAAGAAAAAGATCACTACTACCGAGATAAGTATCTCATAAATAGTGCATTGATGACAGGTAAAAATTATCTCAATTTTCAGCTTTTATGAACTCACCATTTTGTTTATAATTACTCTATGCTGCATTTGTCACTATATATAAATTCTTTTGCTGCAAGGTAACTGTTTGTTAAAAATTTTTAAATATCATCTGTGATGTATTGATATATATGACACATGGTACTCATCTGAGATGGACTTATTAATATAACCTTTATATACAATTGTCATTACAGTGTTAAGGTAGCAGTTGGACATTAGAGGATAGAAATCAAGGCAATTTCTAACAGCTGTTCATTTGGTGTGCTGTACAATGGCAGAAATAGAATCACTGTGTTCATTTTTAGTCTATATGAGATTTAAATAAATGATTAAATACTGAATCTAATTTTTCAAAATTTCAGTACAGACCATGCTCAAATTATTAAAATTTAATCATTTCTTTTATTTGTACAGATTAAAAATAAAATAATTAAATGAAAACAATGAAAGTCATACCTAAATGATAACTGAACTCTATTTCCTGAAGAAGCTGTAATATTCCAAACACATTCTGAATTGATTGGATAACTATTAGGATAATCTGGACTTCCAAATGCTCCACTTTCAGATAACAAAGTACCTCCACATACTTCAAAAGAAAAATATAAAATGTAAAAATTTAAAATATAAATAATGCAGAATAATATATCAATGATAATTAAACATAAAGAAAGACTATTAATATTTTAAGAATTTTTAAAACAAAGTATAAGAGTAATTAAAAAAAATAACACATTTCTTTTGAAGATGACTTTGAGAAAATAAAATTTTGTATAAATGATATTAAACTAGTAAAATAATTGTTAACACAGTTACCTATGTCATTGCATGCTAAAAATGCATTTCATTGCATTTGTAATATGCAACAAAAGCAATTTTACTTATCATGCATAAGCTGATCCATGTATAATCTGATCTCCCAACTTCAGAGTTTAAAAATAAGTAAAAATACAAAACCCATATATAAGCAGACTCTCAACTTTCAAGTGTTATAAAATATAATATTCATTGAAATAAATCAATGAATTATTTATAATTATAATATTATATTTTATAATCAGATCCTGTTCACTATTGGTATACTATAAAGCCACTAAGAGAATTCACCAAACTTACAGAATTGAAATATCGCAATGCAATACAACATGAAGAAAAAACTGAATGGAAAAGGAAGAAAAAGCTGGTTGCATCATGTTCAGTCATATTTCTCTATAATATAAGTTTATTGAATTGTTTGTTCAGCAGAAAATATCAAAGAAATACCAAATAATCTAAATTTTTTATAGCCAAATTATAGCCCTTGAAACTTTAATGGTAACTTTTAATTATTAGAATGAATTTAAACTAATTTTAGCACCATCTCGTAATTAGAATAATTATTATTTTATTAATCAATGATGTGGTGCCATCCATTAATTAATAATTAAACTAGAATTTTTAACTAATTTATCTGAGTGATGAGAAAATCTGCCTCGGCCCAGGATTGAACTGGGGGTGTTTGGGCTAACGTCCCAATATCATACTGCTGTCTCAACTTGATATCAAACCAGGGACCTTTGGGCTAACGTCCCAATGTCATACCGCTAGACCAACGAGGCCAACAAGCGGATTGATCTTCAGACAGTTATATTAATTTAGAATTAATATTTGATTAACTAGATCGGACTTTACCGATATATCCATTCCTGACCGGGCTAAATCTAGCCATGGGCCCTCCATGGCACTAGCCAGGCAACACACAGACTGGCTAGTACCATGGAGGGCCCATGGCTAGATTTAGCCCAGTCAGGAATGGATATATCGGTAAAGTCCATCTAGTTAATCAAATATTAATTCTAAATTAATATAACTGTCTGAAGATCAATCCGCTTGTTGGCCTCGGTGGTCTAGCGGTATGATGTTGGGACGTTAGCCCAAAGGTCTCTGGTTCGATCCCAAGATGAGGCG
The DNA here is from genome assembly GCA_000484575.1 of Olivierus martensii. NCBI lineage: Eukaryota > Metazoa > Arthropoda > Arachnida > Scorpiones > Buthidae > Olivierus > Olivierus martensii. Next base: position 3,057 of record AYEL01067391.1, read on the forward strand.
GATTTTTTCTTCAGACAAATTAGTTAAAAATTCTAGTTTAATTATTAAGGCCGAGGCAGATTTTTTTCTTCAGATAAATTAGTTAAAAATTCTGGTTCAATTATTAATTGGATGGCACCACACATTGATTTAATAAAATAATAAATATTCTAATTACGAGATGGCGCTAAAATTAGTCTAAATTCGTTCTAATCATTAAAAACTACCATTAAAGTTTCAAGGGCCCAGGGACGTAACTATGGGTGGGCCCAGGTGGCCCATGCATTGAATGTTCTGGCCCATGTGCTAGCCCACCCTGAATATATAACCCAAAACGTAAAACTGAAAACCGTGAGAGTTCAACTCCACATAACCCAAGATGCCTCGAGTTTTGTAAAAATGAAAATTTACAACTGAATACATTAAACATCTCATAATCCAAGACGCTTTGTATTCCGTAAAAATGAAAATGAAAACCACAAGTATAATTTAAGCCCACATAATTTCATGCAAAGAAGAACTCAAAAAGCAACCACAAGTATATTTATGCCTTGTATTCCGTAAAAATGATAATAAAAAACCACAAGCATAATTTACTCCACACATAATTTCACGCTAATAGCGATAAAAAAATAAGTATAATTTAAGCCCACATAATTTCACGCTAATAGTGATAAAAATCATTATTTACAAACTGCGAAAAAATGCGTCCTTTGCACATTTTACGCAATACTTAATTAATTATATAAGCTGCGAAAAATGCGTCCTTTGCACATTTTACGCAGTACTTAATTAATGCGATTACTGGAAAGAATAAACAAAGTTTCCAAATACTGGTAAATATAAGTATTTATAAAGTTTCAAAATACTGATAAATATAAATATTTATTTGATATCACCAATACAAAATTATGCGGTAATTTTTACTTAATGATGCAAAATGATTGATTACTTTATCCAAATTGAGAGCTTTTGCGATTTTTCTCTCAATGAATACGATTGCTAAATTGCTTAACCGATCATCAAGCATTCTGTTATGTAAATACGATTTAATAAAGCGCATACGGGAGAATGTTCTTTCACATCGGTGTGGCCCACCCAATAAAAAAAGCTGGTTACGTCACTGCAAGGGCTATAATTTGGCTAGAAAAAATTTAGATTATTTGGTGTAAAGTTCCCTTGATGTTTGGATTATATAAAGTTTATCAGAGAAATATTAAATTTTTTTAATATTTCTGAATCTCAACAAAAATATTTAATAAAGTTTAAATGTTTAAAAAACAACAAAATCAAAACATGCAACAGAATTTTTCTTCGATTGACAGAAATGGAAAGTCAATCAGCATATACATGATCATTGGAAGCATAAATCTGATAAGAGAATAGACCAAAGTCAATCAGGTCTCCAATAAACAGAACCATAAATACTGAAATTGACAATTTCTGCCACAAATCCCAATTAAAAGAAAACATTCAATTGAGCAAATGAGATCCAAAAACTACCGGTAATTTAGATCTATTCCTCAATTTTATGAGATTGAAAAAAAATACATATTTTTTTTTATTAAAATTAAGAAAACACTCATATACCACAATGTATTCCATGGGAAATTACACAATAATATACACAAAAATAATAATTACACACAATAATAATACACAAAAATAATAATTACACTACAAAATTACAAAAACATATAAGTCAACTGTAGTAACCAAACAACTTGATAATGAAACAGACTTTATTAGATGTAAGACCTATAGCTACATACTATTCAAACTCTGGACATACAATGGCTCCGCCTGGTGGTCAGGTCTGCCACTCTATTACATTTCTCTCCTTACCAAAAAAAAAAAAAAAAATTTACTTTACAATCCTTAAAATCATTACATTAAATATTTATCGTAGGGTTTAACTGGTGGTTTCCTAATTCTTCGTGATTTCCTGGTATCCATATCCTCCTCTCTCACCTCTCTGCTGTGCTCTGGTTCTTGTCCTGTTTCCTTATTCGTCTCCTCCCGTTCCTTATCTTCCTCCTTTTGTTCCTGGTCCACTACTTCTTGCTCTTCTCGCTCTTCTTTTCTTCTTAACTGATCTGCATGTTTTTTTTTTCACTTCTCCATTTACTTCTACTTTGTATGACAATGGTCCTTTCTGGTCTACTACCTTTCCTTGCTCCCAACCTTTGTTTTTTTCTTTATGGACCCATACCTTCTCGTTGGTCTCAAACTCCTTCTGTTTTGCTCGCTTGTCATGGTATTCAGTTATCTTTTCTTGCTCGCTATGCATTGGTCTTCTCGGGTCTGGCTTCAATCTGTCAAATATTGTTGCAATCTTCACCCCATCATAATTTCCGGTGGTGTTCTTCCAGTAGCTCTTGTGACTGTGTTTCTTAGTCCTCCCAATATCTCTGTTAGTCTCACTCCTATTCTTTGGGTTCTGTCTGTGGTGTTAAACTTTCTTTTGAACATTTACACCATTCTTTCTGCCAAACCGTTGGTTCTCGGGTGATATGGTGCTGTTCCTATATGGATTATGTTATAACTTTTCACATAACGATTTTAATTTTTTATTTACGAAATGCATATTGTTATCTGTCACTATTTGTCTCGGTACTCCATGCCTTGCTATTCATGTTTCCAAAACTTCCACTACCTTTTCACTATCTCTGGCCATTTGGAAAACGTGTCTACCAATACTAACCACATATTACTTTGGAAGGGTCCTGCAAAATCCATATGTACTCTATCCCATGGCCCATCCGGAATATTCCACAAGTACAATGGTGTCTTTTTATCTTCTCCTCTATCTTCTTGGCAAGTCTGGCAACCAATTACCCAATTTTGAATTTCCAGGTCCATCTTTGGCCACCATATGTAGAACCTCGCTATTGATTTCATTGTGGTTATGCCCGGGTGGCCTCTATGAAGCATTTCTAATGTTTTCTTTCGTAGTTTCTTAGAAATTACTAACCTCCCCAGCCAATGCAAGACTCCTCCTTCTACGGATAATTCATCTTTTTTGTTGTAGAACGATTTTATCTCAATTTCCATCTCACCTATTGTGTGTGGCCATCCATTTTCTGTCCATCTTACTATATGACTTAGTTCTTTGTCTCTGAGTGTGTCTTTTTTCAAAACTTCCGGTGTTAACCTTAGATCCTCTTGGTGCATTTTTCTTATTGCACCTGTGCTACTCAGTTGTTCTTCTATTGATGCCTTTCATGTAATTGGCAATCTCGATAGCATGTCTGCCCAGCAATTGTTAGTTCCTTTAGTGTAGCGTATCTCAAAGTCGTACTCATTTAATAATAAAGCCCATCTTGTTAGTCTATTGCTAGTTACCCAGGCCAAATTTTTATTCTTCCCAAAAATTCTCTCTAAAGGCTTATGATCTGTCATTAGTATAAATGATCTTTCCATCACATATTGCTGAACCTCTTTACCGCAAACACTATTCCCAGGACTTCTTGATCTATCACTGAATACTGTCTTTCTGCTTTTGACATTTTCCTCGGTGCGTACATTACTGGTCTCCATTCGTTCTGTTTGTCCTGCTGCATTAAAACTGCCCTGACTCCAATTCCTGATGCATCTGCTGCTACACATACCTCCTTGTCTAATCTGTACGGTAATACTATCTTGTCGTCGTTAGTTTTAACTTAATCTTCTCAAACAAGGTCTGACGTTCTTCCCGCCATTTCCATGGCTGATTTTTCCCGGATAGTTGGTGTACCTTAGTGCAGTGTCCATGCAAATTTGGTTTGAAACGCTCATAAAAATTTATAACACCCAAAATGCTCTTAGTTCCATTTTATTATTTGGTCTCGGCAGTTTCCTTATCGCCTCTATTTTTCTCAGCCACCGATGATACCCCTTCTCTGCTCAGTTTGAATCCCAAATACTGTACTTCGTCCTGAAACAGTTTCAATTTCTTTAATTGCATGGTGAGCCCTGCTTGTTTTAGTCTATTTAACACTGCCTCCAAGTTTTGCATGTGCTTTTTGTCATCTCTCCCTGACACTATAATATCGTCTATCATAGAACCAGTACACAGTATTCCTTTTAAGGTTTTTTCTATAAACCTTTGAAAAATGGCTGGGGCTGTGGATAATCCAAATGGTAGCCGTTTATACCTGAAAAAACCAAGATGTGTACTGATTGTTAAGTTCCTGGTCCTCCTTCCTTATGGGCATTTGCGTGTAAGCATCTTTTAAATCAATTATGGAAAACCTTTCCCCCTCTGCTACTTTCATTGCTATCTCATCAAAAGTCAGCAGTATGTGTTGGTCTTTCACTATAGCCATGTTAACAGTCATTTTGAAATCTCCGCAAATGTGTACGCCTACTCCTTTCCTCAACATGTTCACAGTGGGTGTAGCCCACGGTATCGGTGTTATTTCCGGGTCTACTTGTTCTATAATATTCTCTTCTAACAACCTATGTATTTCGGCCTGCACCCCTTGCTGTAATGGGTATGGCACCTGTCGAGCTGCGTATCTTTTTGGTCCAATATTCTTATTGATTTCAATTCGGGCCTGTCCTGTTTTTATGCACCCCAATCTGTCCATTATTACATCAGAGTATTTCCTTGCTAGCTCTCTTTTTACTGCTTCACCATCCAATGCTTGTTTTCTTTCTTCCTGTATTGCATTAATTTCTACCTGCTCTGGTAGTTTTAACCCGAAAATTAACACCCACGGTAATCTGAACAGTGGCACATCCTTTGTATGTATAACCGCTGCCTTTGCTCTTCTTCTTGCTTCACCTACACTTACTGACAACTCTACTTCTCCCAATACCTTCAATGGTGAGTTTCCATAGGCTGTTAATCCTTTGATGGGTTTTAATGTCGGTCTTCCTAACTTTTTCCATAAGTGACTGTTTATCGTTGATACCCTAGCTACAGAGTCAAATTCCATTTGGACTTTCTTATTGTTTATTTTTACTACTATTGTGGCCCGCAGTGTCCTTGAATTTATTTTGCATATCCTATAAATACTACTGTTCAAGTCTGAATCCTCTAGTTCTTCCAGCTCCTTCTTTTGCTCTACTTGTTGCACTCTTTTACGGTTCCCTCTCACTCCGTTACACATTCTGGCGAAATGTCCTTCTCCTCCGCATTTATAACATTTCACTTTCTGAGCCTTACACTCTCTTTCTTGCGTATGCCTGAGCCCACACTTTATACATTTCTGTTTGGCCCTTGTCTTCATGTGTTTGTTTTTTACTTTATTGAGTCATTGTATTCTTGCAGCCGTGTCCTCTTTGTGCATCACTCTCCCTTCCGCTTCAGCTCTTTCTATAGGTATTACTAGGCTTATCACTTCTTGAAAAGTTATCTTCTTTCTGCTACTCGGTTCTTTTCCATCCGACCACCTCTGTCTTATTTCCATTTCGGCTTTCATGCCGAATTCCACCCACAAACTTGTCCCTCAACCCTCTCATCCAGATTTTCTGCATAGTCGCAGTGTCTGCTCACTTCCTTAAGTCTAGTCGAAAATTCCAAAAGGAAAAATTCCATTTCTCGTTAGCTGCTCAAATGTCATCCTTGCAGCAAATATAGTCACCGGTGGCTTTACCATCTGCTTTAGTCCTTCCTTTAATTCTTCATATTTTACAGTGTCCAGGTCCTGGGGATAAAAGAAATTCCTCGCCACTGTCAAGGTGGTCACTCCAACGTACGCTAAAAGTAAGTCTTTTCTGGCTTCGGCACTTATTTCCGTTACTTGGCTGAGTCCTTTTACCTTACACATTTTTTTGAAGTAATATATGTATTCTTCCCAGGCTTGCTTGTTATTATCGAAAGGTTCCATTGTAAATCTTTCCATTTTCTGGTTGATTTTTTCTCTCTCTTGGTCTGCCATTGTTTTCCGTGCTACACGTGTTTCTTTGTTCTTCTACTTCCAGTTCAAATGCTTCTTGCAACTTTTATTATCTCTTTATCATGCGTAGTGACTTCCTACTACCTTGCAATTTGTAAATCCCATCCTCGTCATCAAATGTAGTAACCAAACAACTTGATAATGAAACAGACTTTATTAAATGTAAGACCTATAGCTACATACTATTCAAACTCTGGACGTACAATGGCTCCGCCTGGTGGTCAGGTCTGCCACTCTACTACACAACCAACTAGGCAAAGGACGAACTTCAGAAAACAAGAGAACAGAGAGGAATTGAAGATAGACAAATCAATGAAATCAACAGTGAAAGATCTCACAACTTGAGGAAGATGGTATAAGCAAACCACCTAAAAGCATCAAAAGCACCGACAGAGAAGACAAGCACACTGTTATCAACAGGCCAGGCCAGACCCAAATCAGACAAAAGCAATTTAAGCTCATTTCTTTCCCTAACATGCTTCAGACAATAAAAGAGAACATGACCAACATCTCCTCTCTCCTCCAACCTACAGTTACAGATATTATGATCCCTGAGCTTAAAGTGCCACAAATACTGGACTTGCCATGACCACTTAAGAACTGAGTGAGAATAAAATCAGAAATGAAAAATTTACACTCTAATCGGTAATAAACAGAAGGAAAAAAACTCTTTGGTAACAGCAGCATTAGCAGATTGCATGTAGTCACTATTCCACAACTGAACATAATGAGCATTAATCATCTTCCAAAATAAGACCTAGGAGCATCAACAGTCAGGGTAACATTATCCAGCTGTCTTGCCATATTAGCAAGAGAGTCAGCTCTCTCATTACCGACAATACCCAAATGAGCTTTCATAAAAGAGAACATGACCAACATCTCCTCTCTCCTCCAACCTACAGTTACAGATATTATGATCCCTGAGCTTAAAGTGCCACAAATACTGGACTTGCCATGACCACTTAAGAACTGAGTGAGAATAAAATCAGAAATGAAAAATTTACACTCTAATCGGTAATAAACAGAAGGAAAAAAACTCTTTGGTAACAGCAGCATTAGCAGATTGCATGTAGTCACTATTCCACAACTGAACATAATGAGCATTAATCATCTTCCAAAATAAGACCTAGGAGCATCAACAGTCAGGGTAACATTATCCAGCTGTCTTGCCATATTAGCAAGAGAGTCAGCTCTCTCATTACCGACAATACCCAAATGAGCTTTCACCCAAGTAAAAAATACCTTGTTATTAGTTAAAATTAAAGTATTGATCAACTCCTTGATTTGAAAGATCAACTTATGTCACTATACACAGCTTGAAAGGCCTTCAGTGCAGATTGAGAATCAGTATGAATATAGTAATCAGAGTCAGTTTCATGAAGGTCAGCAATAAATTTTAAACACTGCATAATAGCCATCAATTCAGCCTGGAAGATAGAGGCAAATTCAGATAATCGAAACATTTCGTAAGTAGTCTCCTGATTGTATAGAAATAATGTAAAAGCACAACCAGTCCACCCATCACAGACATTACCATCAGTAAAGATATGATAGGCAGCATCAGCAACAGGCTCAGCCATCAATACAACCCCACATCTGTGGGCAGGATGAGGCAACCACTCAGATGGAATCTTAGTAACAAAACCATCAGAACCGATATCAAGAACATAGAGTAAAGTTCTTCCCTTAAGAGCAAAATATTCATCACATTTAGCCTTAATTTTATACTCAATAGGCATTATGCCAGTCAACAAAAAAACAGCATCATAACACACAGTCCTGTAAGCCTGGAGAACTCTCAGAAGGACCAGATGCTGCATTCTATTAAGCAACCTTAAATTATACTTACGAAGTCCAACACCCCAAATAGGACAAGCATAAAGAATAACATTCTCAATAACCATAGTTATAAATAGACTTTAACACATTACATTTAATCCCAAATCTAACAAAAGCAATCCTATTAAAATTAATAAGGAGATCACCAGCCTTATTACAGATATATTTAATGTGAGAATACCACTTCATCCCAGAGTCAAGGATTACACCGAGATACTTAATTTCATTAACAAATTCAAGCCGAACATCATTCATACGCAAAACCAAATCCTCAGTGCAGACATTATTCCTTAACATAGCCATAATCTTAGTTTTCTTCTCATTAAACTTCAAACCAACATCACTTCCCCAAGTTGTAATATCATTTAGAATGGTGTTAGTATTATCAATAAGGTCCTGGAAAACAAGGTCATGCACCACAATGGCAAGGCCATCTGCAAACACAACAACCTCAAGATAACTAATACCGTGCAACACATAAAGCAGATCATTAATAATCAGATTTCATAAAAGCGGGCCACCCACAGAACCTTGAGGACACCCCATGGTAAGCATCATCTCAATGGTAACCCCTTCAATAGTAAGCACAGCCTTGCGGCGAAGAAAATAATGACTAAGCAAGTTATAAAGATTAATAGGAATGCCAGCACGACGCAATTGCTTCAAAATAAAATCCCACTTGGCATTATCAAATGCACCTTTAATATCTAAAAAGATAACCAAAACATGATGCTTCTTTGCCTTAGCCTGCTTAATACTGTTCATTAAAAAATCAATAGATCAATAGTAGATCAATAGTAGATCTACTATTGATGCTATTGATTTTTTAATGAACAGTATTAAGCAGGCTAAGGCAAATAAAATCCCACTTGGCATCATCAAACGCACCTTTAATATCTAAAAAGATAACCAAAACATGATGCTTCTTTGCCTTAGCCTGCTTAATACTGTTCATTAAAAAATCAATAGATCAATAGTAGATCAATAGTAGATCTACTATTGATGCTATTGATTTTTTAATGAACAGTATTAAGCAGGCCTAGTAAAACCAAACTGATTGAAGACAAGCGGTTTTCCTCAGATACCATTCAATTCTAACAATCATAAGCTTCTCCAAACATTTTCCAAGAACAGATAAAAGACTAATACCTCTAAAATCCCCAAGTTGAGGCTTACCAGTAATAGAGCCCTTGGGAATGGGAATCACCAGGGCAATCTTCCATGGTTCAGGAAAAACACCAAATCTCAAGCAAACATTAAAAATAATCTTCATCATATCACTATCTATCTTACAAATAGTTTGTACAATTTTGGCAGAGAGACCATCAGGGCCAGGGGTTTTATTGGGTTTCAGGGAATCTACAACAGCAATAATCTCACTATGAGTAAAATCAGCATCAGGGAGAGAAAGATCAGAATGATCATCCTCTCCATCAGAATATTTATAAGAGACCAAGACATCAGGAAACATTTTATTCATCAAACAATGAACAGTATCAGCAAGTCTTTGACTATAGCCACCATTAGAAAGCTCAATCATGTGCCATAAACATATTTCCGTTTAAAAATACAATTATACATTTTCTTCCAAACATTAGCAACATTGATAGTTTTACAAAACTTCATCCAAGAATGCAACTTAGCCTGCTCCAACTTATTCTCATAGTCACTCAGAAAAAGTTCATACTTAGCTTTAAACAGATCCCGAACCAATGGATGCTTACTCCTTTGAAACCTACATCTACTAGCATTGACCTTTTTCCTCAAAATATGAAGCTCTAGAGACTACCACGGGATTCCAGGCCTAGAATTCTTCACCCTCTGAATACTGAGATCACAGCATCTCTGCAGATTCTATAGATACTGATTTAACAAAATGTTACATTCATCATGACTAGTACAAGTCAAGAGCTTAGGCTTAAAAAACTCATTAGAAAACAAGATTTCTCACCTAAGTCTCCACCAATCAATCTTACGATCATTATAAAGCACTCTGCTACCAGAATTGTTAAGGTCAGTACTACAGTCAAGGCAATACCGGAAAGCAATAAGTCTGTTAGACGTAACATTGTGTTAGATTGTTTTGTAGTTAATTAGTATTAAGTTAGAACTTAGAAAAAAGACCTGAGCTCAGGCCGAACTCTGGATTGCAGAGTCGTGAGACCGTTAGGCTTAGTTTATAATTATTGTTATTGACATTCATTCTAATCCGCGACTTTGCAAAGTTAACCACTTCAATTCTATATAGATGGTAATTTTATAAATTTACAGTGTTCCAAAATATAACCAGTTTTCTGAACATTTGAAATATTGCAATGGAAGATAATTAGTCAAATATTTATATTTCTTTATGAGAGTCAATTATCTCTTGAATTTTGACAATCTTTTCAGTGTAATTGCATCTGCACATTTCAAGTGAATCTCCTAAGAAAACAGACAGATTGGAGAAAGGGAAAATTAAACATTAATGCAGGAGGTTCTTAACCTTTTTTGTTCTATGGACCCCGATTTGCCTGTTAGGTGAAGACATGGACTCCTTCTCAGAATAATAACTTTAAAATGCACAAAATAAAATTACAAGGAAACCTGTTATATTAAATTACAATAAAAAAAAATAAAAAAATATGATACAGTAATATATGTTGTTCCTTCTTAGCATATTGAATAATAATAAAATACATTTAATTATAGGAAGCTTCAAGTTACATTTTATTAAAGATATGTCAGATATATACAATAATCTACAGTAGTATTAGCTGTATCTGTGATACAACTAATACTACTGTAGTTTATTGCATATATTTATAAAAGAAGGAAATGCTAGATTTAATTAGCATTTTCAGTGAAAATAAAGATAATGAGTTGATTTTTCTTATCCAAGCTCATGGACCTTCTGACCTTAGATCAGAAGGTCCATGAGCTTGGATAAGAAAAATCAACTCATTATCTTTATTTTCACTGAAAATGCTAATTAAATCTAGCATTTCCTTCTTTTATAAATATATGCAATAAACTACAGTAGTATTAGTTGTATCACAGATACAGCTAATACTACTGTAGATTATTGCAGTAAGTACTGTAGATTATTGCAAGTTATATAGAAAATCACAATTGAAAAATTATACATATGGTCAAAGAATATTTATATAAAAGAGAGAACTGGTACTCTATTTTTTTCTTTTTCTTTGGCCTTGATTCACAATGAAATATTTATTATTTCTTAAATAAATAAATTACTTTAACCTGTTAATGATAAAGTATTTCAAGATGCATGGCTTAAAATCGAATTAATTAAGGAAATGAAATTTTGCATTCTATTGAGAATTTATCAGTTTATTTAAATAAAAATTTTCCAAATGTATAAAAACTTATTTTTTGATAACTGACTTAATTTAAAATTTGTTGATTTTAAAGATGCTTATACAATCTACTACTTCCTTATCAAAATTATAATAAACTAGTATAGTATCATGTTTCATATAATTGTAAACCCTTTTTTTGAAGTCAAAACAAATGGTCTTATTTTGTTTGCAAACATATAAGTTGATATTATTAGCTGAAGTGATTCAAAATCATTGTAATATGTGATAAGTGAATGTGGTTTCAAACAAGGGTAATAAAACATGAACTTAAAAATTGAGAAATAATATATTTCAATTTGGGTTGTTTCCAAGTCATAATTTATCATATATTCTAATTTTACCACATTTTCAGATACAATAGATTCTTGACTTATGCAATTAGTTTGTCTAAAAGATTTCTGCATAATCAAAAACTATCTAAGTCCAACAATGTTTAATATTCAACATAAACAAATGGACACATTAGTAAATAATCAAATGAAATTTATAAGAAAGACAATTTAAGGCAATAAGTGTTATTTTGCAAAAAAGTAAATTGTTTAATGAATTTTTTATCCATGTTTTATGGAAATTCAATAAAAATAAAAAACTTATACATTTGTATATCTTTGAAATTGCATAAGTTGAAACCACATAAATAGAGGATTTATAACTATCAGTATTACTATCACTATGGCAGGAAATTAATAAATATATAAACAAAAAACATTAATAAACCTCAAATTAAACAAAAAGAAGAAGCACTTTCGATTTATTTTGAAATCATTATCAGCTCCAAATTGGAAGATGATGATGATTTCAAAATAAATCGAAAGCACATCTTCATTTTAATCTGTGGTTTATTTACGTTTTTTGTGTATATATTTATTAATTTCCTGCCAATAGTGCTAGTAATACTGATAGTTATCTCATTTTTGGCAGTGTAACTGTTTTTTCAATTGTATAGAGAACCTATTGTATATTTTCTTGTTTATATGGATAACACTTTCCATCCAAGAAGAAATTTTTATTTTTTATGGTCTTTTTAATCAAATGTATAATATATATATTATGATGATAAATAGATTCAAAAATTCACTCTGTTTTTACTATTAATAATTTTTAATTAATGTTACAACTAATTTTTGTCATATATAGCAATGTTTTCTAAAGTGTAGTGTACTTATCCTGGAGTATACAAAAGGCGTTTACAGAGTATGAGACATTTTTTTAATTTTTATTATCTCTTTTTTAATCCTATATTTCAATCTCAGTTTACAAGATTTCACATAACCATTTTTTAATTTTGAATTATAATAAATTACAAATATCAGGTCACCCAAAAGTAATGTTTTTTTTCATACTGTACTTGTTCAAATATGTCTCAGCTTAATAAATACTACTAAGCTGAGACATCCTCATTCTAAGGAATTCCATCTTGCAAGAACATCTTACAAAAATTATTTTTTAAATAACCCTTTATTACTAAGGACACAACATTACTTTTGAGATGATCTGAATTCATTTGTGTTTGAATAAAATACTATTATAACTCTTCCTAAATTGCATTTATTTGAAAGGAAGTATGCCAGTGTTACTAAAATTTTAAATAGGGTATGTGAGTATTGAAAATTTGGAAAATACTGTTATAGAGAAAGATTAAAAACAATCACTATATATTGCAACAGTGAGTGTATATATCATTTCCAGTTATAGCATAACAATCATTTTTACAAATATTATTTAATATTTTATCTTCTAATTTTGTAATTGTATAGTTATTTGTTAAGCAATTTCAATCTGATTATTATGAAATTATTTCAAAAATTTTTGGTATATATAAAATAATATGATGATGCATATCAGACTATCTTAATAATTATTTAAAATTTAATGAATTGCTTACATAAAAATACAAAATCAGATAAGCAACATATTAAAGTATTTAAGAATGAAAAATTTTGTCAAAAGTTTTTCTGCGTAAATATAGTTAAAAACTTTAAAGTTTGTTTATACATATCACAAAGCATATGAAACTAGTGACTGTAACATCATGAACAGTGCCAGATTTACCTACAGGCCGACTAGGTTGTGTCCTAGGGCACCGTGATTCTAGGGACCCCAAAATTATCAATCTGTTTTCAACGTTTATAAACTTTTAATAAAAAAAAATGGGTTTTTATTAAAATGCTAGATAAAAAGTAAAATTTTAAAGGTTCCTTATATATTATAAGAAGTCTTTAAAATTAGATATAGCTGATTTGAATTTTTGTTCATTATAAGTTATAATGAAGTTATAAGTTATTTCAGAGATGATTATTATTTTTAGGAACCTCAAACCTTACTCGTCCTAGGGCCCCAAAAATGTGAATCCAGCTCTGACCATGAATCATCATCACGAGATTTTGTTTTGAAATATTTAATTACTGACTATTCACATTATGCAAATATTTTCATTACATAAGTAGCTCAGTGCAAAATGTCAGACCTCAGGTATTATTTTGATGGATTTTTGTATATTGTAATACAACTGAATAAGGAAGGACCTAACAATTTAGGAAAATTTTAATTTTTCCAAATTATAATTAAAAATTCTTTAATAATATTTTAATTTTTTTTTACAGTTGAGTCAAATATTCCAGTTTATAACTGCCAGCTTAAACTGAGATAAATTTAGAAAAGTAATTATTTGAAATTATTTATATCTTAAACTTAAAGAATATAATCAAATAATGATGATTATTTAATTTTATTTGCTTATGGTAATTCTTACCAGAAGATGATATTCCATAAGTAGCTCGAAATATACCACCTCTGTATTCAATATGAAGAGCATTACCTTGTGAAACAACAGGGAGAGGTAACTGATACCCACAAAATGTTTGAAGTATTGGAGAAGTAGAATCGATCCCATCTCTAATTTGAAGATAATGGTAAGTACAGTTACTTTCATTTACAGATGATAAATGAGTAAATGTTAGTGTTATCCTGTTTTCTGAAAATAAGTAAATTTCAAATTAACAAAATTTCACATTTTTTTCAGATAAAATTAAAAATTATACGTTACGTTATATTTTATAAAATTATACGTTTATAAAATTAAAATTATTACGTTTATACGTTAAAATTATTACATTAAAATTTTTATGTTAAAATTATTATGTTTATAAAATTATACGTTACGTTAATTTCCTACTTTTGTGCTGAAATTAATTTTATTAAAAATTATATATGGAATTTTTATAAAAAAATAAATTTAGGTAAAATCAATATCAAATATATTAATCCATAATATAAAATGCATTATATAAATATTTATTACCTTATATACTCAAATATAAGCCAATCCATGTATAAGCCAACCCCAACTTCAGAGTTTGAAAAAAATTGGTAAAAATGCAAAACCCATGTATAAGTCTACTACCTGATTTTAGCATTTAAAATTGAAGCGCTTACTCGAAAAACGATGCATGTTACATTTGGCCACTTTCGAGAAAACTGTAAAATAGCATAATTATTATTAACGGTTAAACCCAACCAAGAGCGGACAACAATAAATGTACTAGGGTATATCACGAAGCTATATAATATAATGTAAGTCGGTTTGTGCCCATGTTAACCTGTTTTTTAAAGGTTAAATGATAGTCTAGCAGAAAAACGATGTAAGTTGTGGATAATACAGCGTTAATCCACTATGACTGAATGATAACAATACTAACGGTAGTCTATCATGGCCAACAAACAGCTCGTTTATTGCTTTCTTTTTAACATACATAATAGAACCGATGCCAGAATATAACATATTGTTAGTGGCATTATTCCGAAGGTAAGTTTTCATAAAACGAACAATATTCAGGTGGCAAGTATTGCGTCATATCCATCAAATCGTCTTTCTTCTGCTTTTTGATAGGGATAAGCGCTGTGTAGAGCTGTGGAAGGGACGCTGGAGAAGCGTGAAACGCCTTAGGAAAGGCTGCATGGTTGCTGTTTCGTTTAGGCTGTTTCAGGATCTCGTGTCTTTCCCATGGACGAAGCAGGTTGTGACTAGCACGAACGCTTACTGCGAATGGATCATCGTGAGAAAACTTTAGCCACATAACTTCAGTGATCTTGAGTTTTGAGGTCCTCTTCAAGGCATCCTCGATTCCGCTGAGGTCTTTGAAGTCTGATTGCGTCAAAGTTGTAACATTGAACGGATGGTTTCTTACGGCCTCTGCAATGACATCGCTCCACTGAGAAGGTACCATCACCTGGCTGACTCTTTTCTTTCTCTCAATGTGAGCAAAATCACGATCGCAAGGCAAGAAACTGTGACCTGTGCATAGGAACTTTTGGTTTATTTCACTAAAGTACCTTTGTGCGACGAGGTAGGAATACAAGGCAACATGTTTCCAGTTATTATTTTGGCCTACACAGCGGTTGGACCACACTATCAGCTTTCTTTCTTGCCCTTGTTCCAACTGTGAATATCTGTCGGTGATGTGCTTCAGAAGTGCCGAAGTTATTTCAGCTGATCCCTTTCTGGCGATGGACTCATTCCATAGATTCATGTTAACGGTGTTATTCCCGGTGTTGTGAATGGCGAAATTATAACACGAGAGTTGTCGCTGGTAAAACATACTGGAGTGAGTGAGTGTAGGGCAAAAAAGGACTTGCTGCATATCAACACAGAGGACGATTATATTCTGATTAATGGTAGCGATCGCTGTGTCTTCTTTTAGTACAGAGTAGGCCTGGTCTGCTCTAGCGTGATGCATTGTACTTTTATTGTAAATTTCCTTTCTTTTTTCGTCTGTCTCTGCTGCAGTCAACTGCACAAAAAGTTTATCACATTCTTTACAGGTGTCTGATCTAGGTAGACCAAATCGCAGATTGAAATCATTTCGAAAGGTCTCCCTGTATAGATATTCCTTGACTGCCGACGTAGGATATTTTTCTGTATAAAGGCTGTGCATTTTTCTCACGCTGAGCAGAGGGCTGAGACATAGCTTAGAGGATTTTTTTCGACTGTAATGGCTTTCCTGGCATGGGAAACTGGCTATGTGATCTCGGATGGACTGTCTTACCTCCTCCCGAATGGCATGTGGTCGATTCAAGTGTTTTCCTCTACCGTCCTTTGGTGATAGGATACCCTCTCTCATTTTACGCTGCAACGTTTGAAGACGGCGAGGCGTTATGATGTATGTATCAAGAATGGTTTTCCTGCAAACCTCCTTATCTAAAAGTTTATATTCGAATGTTGAAAGGCGGCGCGATATGGCATCAGATTTTCCTTTCTTCCGTCTTTTCGGCTCCTGCAGCATCATTGATTTCACTAGAACAGCAGACTGCTCATCGTAAGACAACTTGTGATATTCCTGAAAGAGATGTACTCTCTGGGCCAATGTGAATTCGCCACATCCGGTTTTCTTGCATTTTTCCGGTTCGCATGATCTTTCCTACAAAATAAAAGGGAATAAAACACAGTAGTTAAAAATGGCGTTTTAAAACTTTATCATATAAACCTCCGGCGTGAGGCTCCGCTTAGCAACGTACAGCGTTTTTCCGCTTACCTTTCGTGGGGGAGGTTTCTCCGGAATTTCCTTGCCTTTTCTGGTCGTATGGGCTGCGCCAGCATTCCTCAATCGCTTTCTCTTTATGTCTTTCCATTCATTGACGTTTACTTTCCTTTTTAACTTCTTATTCTGTGATTTTACGGCCGCTGGGGATAAGAGCGTATTGGTGTCTGCCATTTTCAGTGAGTCATTCAGCGTTCTTCCACTGAAAGGTAATTTGCATACGACGCGCGTCACAAATTGTAGCCCTCGATCGGGCGTATTTTGAAATTTTTTTATACGTGTGACTGAGAGAATAATCCTTACATTTTTTCACATCGATAACTACAATTTTGGAAAAATGTAACATACATCGTTTTTCGAGTAAGCACTTCAATTCAATAAAAATCTGAAACCAATAAATTAGGTGATCTTTGACTTTTAGTTACCAACATTTTAATGCCATTTGCCAAAATAAATATTTTATTGAAACTTTAAATATATCATAATACAATACTAGTATATCAATTTAAAAAATTAAATTTTACTTTAACCCAAAGTAATCTAGTGCATCACACCTACATAAGATTCTTGGATTACTGTCAAGAATTTCTGCATCACAGTGCATTAGGCAGCACAGTGTTGCCTACCTGATACACTTATCATACACCAACATCATTATTAGAATGACATAGCTTCAGAAAATAGCAAGTTAACAAGTAACAATAAATTTTGATAATTTATATAAAAATATTTTCTTTTTATTGTTGTTATTGAATAAATGTTTTCTTTCCTAAAAAAATTTTGTATTATCACAGTAAAAATTCATTAGAATAATATATCTATGCAGGGCCGTCAAGAGGGGGTGACATCCAAGACTTTTGTCATGGGCCCGGCATTGAATAGGGCTTGATCATCGAGCACCCAAAGCATTCATGCCAAAATAAACTATTTTATATATAACATGATATGTAATGTATCGAATTTTGAATTTATTGTTCACTTTTTTAAATAAATGCTTAATGTTTATATGGTTTTTTTATTAAACCAAAGTGAAGCACTTTTTTAAAGTGGAGCTCGGACTACAGACTTGTCACAGGCCCAAAAATTTCTCTCGGTGGCCCTGCATTTACGTCACACAGCTCCCAAGAGACCATTTAAAGTTCCATTTTCTCTAGGCAGAAAAGAATTTTTTATTTCACTGTCAACTGGTCTACCTCAATTTTAATTATCCATTAAACAGAGAATGGGGATGTTTATCCAGGTTGTTTATTTATAAAAGTTAGAGAGCCATTGGTTAGTGACACCTGTTAAATTACTGTCCTGTAGGGTCAGGAAATTTGTTCTTTATATTAAAAACTGTAAATAATGTTACATAATACATATTATGGATCATAAATGTAATGTCTGGTGTGGGTAACAGTATAAAGATGTGTGTGGAGGCATTAAGAAATAAAAAATAGAAAATAAAATACTGTAGCTAAGGCATAAGTGTAAAAGCAGTATAAGATAAAACTATTACAAGTAAATAAATTTATAAAAGATTATTAACCTACCAAGATACTATTATTACCTAAAAAACACATATAGTTAGAGCAAACTATTTTTCACACAAGAATACATACCTGATTTAAACTAAATTAATCTTGAATTCAAAATGTGTGAAATGGTACAGAAATGTGTTTGGAAGCTACAAAAAAAAATCACTAAAAATTAACAAAAAATACATAGTTAAAGTGTACAACATTCATGTGCCTGTCACCAAAAAAAGTTCCTATAAAACAACATTCTACTTTACAAATATAAGAAAAAATAAAAAGCAGTTAAAATGTGTCAGCTCATGTGCAAGGGTATCTCTAGGTGGCAGACAACTGTGGGGAGGGAAGCCTGCTACAGCTATCCTCCTCCCAAACATGATTGTCAATCCCTTTGTCACTGTGAACTAATAATAGTTCAAGGTCCAAAGCCAAGTGTTGGAGGTTGTAATAGAGTCATTATGGTTGATAACGTGCGATTTTGGCTCGCTCTGCTATATTAAGGAACTTCGTAATAAGTCCCATGTCTCCTCTTCTATTGTTTTGTACAATTTTGGCCCCTGACCAAGCTATCTGCAGGGCATGTTCAAACATTCTTGTCCCAAGTACTGCATTAATCTTACTCTTCTTGATATCCTGCTGATATTCTCTAATTTGAGCACAAAAACTCATCCAGTGCATCCAATGTACAGTACATCTCATCTCTACTTAGGCTGTTATTTTTAACAGGAATCTGATAGATGCCAGATCTCAAATTAGGATGAATGGGTAGTTTTTAATAATAAATAAATTTTTTAATAAAGAACAAGTTTTCTGTCCCAACAGGACAGTAATTTAACACATGTCATCAATCAACAGCTCTTTCTAACTTTTATAAATCAGCAACATGGAGAAATATCCCTGCTATCTATGTAATAGATAACTAAAGCTGATGTAGTTCAGTTAACAGTGATTGAAAATGTTTCTTTTGTGAAATAAAAGATTCTATTCTGCCTAGAGCTGTACTGCTCTTTTTGTTTTTTTTTTATAAGTGGCAGAATGTCTACAACTATAATTTAATTTTCCCTTATATTGTATTTTGAATAGTTGAGTTGAGTTATCATATTTTAAAATGAGTGGATCATCCTAATAATGATGTCATACACTGTTAGGATGAGGTGTGCAATGTGATTTCTAGATGTAAAGCATGAGATTTCAAAGTTTTGATTTTGCTTATGACGAACTTTTTGATAGACTACAGTATTTTTCAGTACAGGTTTTAAATAATTATTATTTTTTTGTTATTTTAAACATTATTTTAGTTACTTTTTAATCTACTTTAGTTAAATAAAACAGGCATTTATCAATTATAAGCAAATGGATTAAAACAGTCTTAATTAATAATAATGAAAATGAATATATTTTTTTCACCCAAATATGAATCCTAGGTAAGATTCTTGATTAATTGTCGAGAATTTTCATGTCACGTCATATTGGGCAGTGCAGCATCCTGATGCACTTATGATATATAGATACAGGTTGGAGTCGGCAGCATGACATGCTCAATTGCTTTGGGGTAAGATAAAATTTTACCTGGTATTGTATTAAACGAATCATTGCAAAATTTTCTTCCTGGTCTTCAACAGAAATTTGTTAAGTTATGATTTTGCTTATTACTTCGATTTTTCTAGCCAAAAAAAGTCAATTTTTTTTACTCATGTATAAACTGATCCCACCACTTCAGAAATTTTTTCAGAAAAAACCTCGGCTTATACACAAGTATATATGATACTAATAAAGTATAGCAATGAATAATCCATCACTATGGCCTCTCAATATATTATTCTTTTTAATAATGGCACAAGTTATATAAAAAAAATAATATTGCACATTATATAAAGGAAAAGTATAGATAGCAAATTACCTCTACATTATTTTTGACCTTTAATAAACAATAGAAATTTTATGCTGCATATTAGCTATTGTTAATGAAAGTTATGTGCGATGATAATTCTTATAGATGGGAAAAAAGGAAGAAGTGAGAGAGAGGGGAGAATGTCGTAAATTCTCTAATGTTTATAGAGTGGATACTGTAACAAGGGAGGAAAATTCCTTTCTCTGTATATATATTGTTTCAATAAATAGTTATCTTAGTCTGGTGTTAAAGTTGCATTGTGTTGTGTCTGTTCGAGTTAAATCTGATCTTTTCTCCTTTAATATGGCCAATTTACAACAGGTTATGGGCCCAGGCTATGAGATACTGATATTTGATGGTACAAATTATAATAATTGGAAATTTAAGTTAATGATTGTCCTTGAAGAAAAAGGTGTAGAATCAGTACTGATAAAAGATGAAAATATGATTCCGAATGAAGATGGAAAAGCTAAAGAAAAATGGAGAAAAGATGATGCGAAAGCGAAATCTATTATTATTGCTAGCATTAGTGACAAGTGTTTAGAAGCTATAAAAGATAAGAAGACTGCAAAAGAAATTTTAAATACACTCTCAGATAAATACGAGAAGAAATCAGTTACATCGCAATTATATTTGAGGCGAAGATTATTGCAACTAAAATATAACGGTAAGAGTTCATTAGAAGATAATTTTACTCTTTTTGATTGTTTAGTAAGACAATTGAAAGCTATTGGCACAACAATGTCCGAAAACGAAATAGTTTGTAATTTGTTAATGACTTTACCGGAGGACTATAATGGCGTTATTTCTGCAATTGAAATAATCAGTTACTCTAAAGTGAACACAGAATATGTTAAATTGAGATTAATAGATGAAGAAACAAGAAGAAAGTCAAATAAGTTGACAGAGAAGGATAAATTAGTAGGAAGTGACGAGGTAGCTTTTCAAACAAATAGCAGATTTAACAAAATTATATGTTACAAGTGTGGTAAAACAGGACATATCAAGACTAACTGTAAGAGCGATATCAAGTGTCACAAATGTGGTAGATATGGTCATCTGAAACGTGAATGCCAAGCAAATAAAAAGTATTCTAAAGAAGCAAATTACTCTGTGGAGAATATTACTAACCGAGATTTTGACAGACATGTAGCATTCCATATTAGTAGTAAAGATAATTTTTCTTATCAAAGAGTAGTAACATTTGTAGTCGACTCGGGAGCAAGTGATCATCTGATCAATCATTCTCACTATTTTTCTAAAGCAATTGAATTAAATCCTAAGATAAATATTAAAGTGGTGAAGAAAGATGAGTCAGTAACTGCCGAGAAAATAGGTACTGTAGGAGTAACTGCTGACGGATATAAAATTACTATAAAAATGCATTATTTGTGCCAAACTTAAAGAGTAACTTATTATCAGTTCAAAGACTGGTGGATAATGGACCGAGTGTGATTTTTGATAAAAACTATGTGTTCATCAAGAAAAATAATAAGTTTATTTTGTAAGGTTCTCAAGAAGGTCCACTTTATAAGGTACATGTAAAATTAACAGCTAACCTTGATGATCAAGAGGTATATTTCGTTAAACAAACTCAAAACTGGAACAGAAGAATGGGACATGTAAATTTTAGGTCCTTAGAAATCTTAAAAAGAATTGGATTAATAGAAGATTTTCAAGAGCCAGATGTTAAATGTGAAATATGTATTAAAGGGAAAATGTGTCGATTGCCACATCGAAGGAAAGGATGGAAAACAAGACGACCACTGGAACTAGTCCATAGTGATGTGTGTGGACCTATTACTCCACTATCAAAAGAAGGGTTCAGCTATTTCGTAACCTTTTTGGATGACTATACACATTTTTTAATGGTATACGGACTTAAACATAAAAATGAAGTTTTTACTGGTTTCAAAGACTATGTAGCTGCAGCTGAAACACATTTTCAGAAAAGTATTAGTAGATTAAGATGTGACAATGGGAAGGAATATGTTAATCAAGAATTTAATGAATACCTAAAAAAAAAGGGCATAAAGATAGAAAAACCTGTTCCTTATACGCCACAGAATAATGGAAAAGTGGAAAGGATGAACCGTACGCTAGTTGAGATGACACGTTGTATGCTTATTGATAACAGTTTACCAAAACCATTTTGGATGGAAGCTATTCAAATCTCAGCTTATATTTTAAATTGATTACCTACAAATGATAAGCAGATACCAGCATATTTATGGTTTGGTGTGAAGCCTGATTTGAATAAAATTAAAGTTTTTAGTTGTACAGCTTATTTACATATTCCAGAAAATAAAAGAAAGAAGCTACATGGAAAAGTGGTAAAATGCAAATTAATAGGTTATGTACCTAATGGTTATCGGCTGTGGAATGGACAGAAAGTCATCATCGGAAAAGATATTATTTTTGATGAAACAAGCAATGGGACAGACTTAGATTTTAAGATGGGATCGATTGAAATAGATCAAGAATCCAAAAACGAAGAAATAACTGATGAAGAATCAGATGAAATACAGGAAAATGAAGAGCTAATAAAACAGGAAGAAATAATGGAACAAAAGGATATAAAAGAAACGAGAGACAAGAGAGAAAGAAAACTACCAGTTTGGATGGATGATTATATTATTGCAATGAATGCTGAAGTTGAAGATTTTCCAATGAATTATAAATATGGATGATCACGAAAAATGGCAAGAAGCCATGTTATGAGAGATTCAAGCACATGAGAAAAATCAAACATGGAAATCGGCAAACTTACCAAAAGGAAAGAAACCTATAGACTGTAAGTGGGTGTATACAAAGAAGTTAAATGTTGAAGGAGAAGAAATATATAAAGCAAGACTTGTAGGTAAGGGTTATAGTCAACAGAATGGAGTGGATTATAATGAAACTTATGCTCCAGTAGCAAGTTTAACAACAATTTGAACAATGCTCGCTATAGCAAACTCAAAAGATTGGGAAATACAGCAGCTCGATGTTAAAACAGCTTTCTTCAATGGAAAATTAGAGGAAGAAATATTCATTAAACTTCCAGAAGGTCCATTTAATTATGATACACGTGTGAAAAAATTAAATAAAGCACTATATGGTTTGAAACAAAGCCCAAAATGCTGGAACATGAATTCAATAAATTTGTATTGTCACTTGGCTTCAAGAAATCAAAATATGATGAGTGCTTGTATTATAATTCTAACTTCAATAATTTTATTGTACTATATGTTGATGATATATTATTGATAAGTAAAGAAGTAGAAAATCTAAAAAGGAAGTTGACATTTAAATTTGAAATGACTGATATAGGAGACGTAAAAACATTCATTGGTCTAGAAGTCGAATGAGATAGAGAAAACAAAGTATTAAAACTTCATCAATCAAGATATAATGAAAGATTAATCAGAAAATATGGATTAGAAGAAGCACGACCTGTAAAGACATCAATGGAAAAGGGACTTATTCTGAAGAAAAACGAACTGAATGGTGAAAAAGAGAAATAGAAAAGAATATCAAAGTTTAATAAGTGCACTAATGTATTTAGCAGTAAATACTAGGCCAGATAACTGTTTTGCTGTCAATTATTTGAGTCGTTCCCAGATAAATGTGACAGAAGAAAAAATTAATGTATTTAAAGCGGGTTCTAAGATATGTGAAGACTACAAAGCAATTAAAATTGGAATTTAAAGGTCAGTCAGTGGAAGCTTACTGTGATGCAGATTGAGGTAATGATTCAGAAGATAGGAAGTCAATCTTGGTTTCTGCATTCGTGCTTTCGGAGGAACTGTAACATGGAGTACCAGGAAATAACAATCAGTGGCTCTATCAAATACTGAAGATGAGTATACAGCACTTACAATTGGTAAAATTGAAATTTATAATTTGAATAATATCACCATTTTCGAAGACAATAATGGTGCTATAGCAATTGCAAATGGAAACGGGAATCAGCGTCGAACAAAACACATCAATGTTAAATTTCATTTCATTAAAAATATTATAAAAGAAAAAACAGTAGCTGTGAAATATATAAAAAGTGAAAATAATTTAGCCGATTTGTTTACAAAAGCTTTGGATAAAGTGTCATTGAGTAAACTTTTAAAAGGAATTGGTTTAGTTTAATAATATTAAATGTTTGCTATTCATTTTAAACTTTTATCTGTATATTTGATATTTTTTCCAGCTAATTGTTTAAATTGAGGTGGGGTGTTAAAGAAAGTTATGTGTGACCATAATTGTTATAGATGGGAAAAAAGGGAGAAGCGAGAGAGAGGGGAGAATGTCGTAAATTCTCTAATGTTTATAGAGTGGATACTGTAACAAGGGAGGAAAATTCCTTTCTCTGTATATATATCGTTTCAATAAATAGTTATCTTAAGTCTGGTGTTAAAGTTGCATTGTGTTGTGTCTGTTCAAGTTAAATCTGGTCTTTTCTCCTTTAATATGGCCAATTTACAACAGCTATAAATAAAAATTATCATCTAGAAAATATTTTTGTAATAATTTGTAAAATACCGTATTTTCCTGTATATAATCCGCGGATTATGTGTTAAAAAAGTTTCAAATTTCGTTGTGCGTATTATACGACGCCGCGGATAATCTGATAAAAAACATTCTCCATCAGAAAAGCTTACAATAAAGTTTTGAAAGAAATGCCGTTTATGTTTTATAAAATAAATAACAGATGGCGCTGAAAGCTTTCACGACTCGGCTGACGTATTTCAGCTATAATCAGTTTTGTCCAATTAAATTGGACAAAACTGATTATAACTTGATATTTTCTGAAGCGACGTCACCGTAACATCCGCATCGGGTAAAGTAAAATTTTACTTTACCTGTTGCAATCCAGCGCATCGCGGCGCATCAGGTGGCACGACACACTGTAAAGTATTCCACACAAAATAAAATCAAATACTGTTAATCTAAATTTCCTTTATTCCTATTTTACTGTTTACACTTCAACCAACACTGCTAGAATGCTTGAACTTTTTGACCTTATTTTCTCACCTCAAGCGCAATTCACTTAACTTTTCTCTTTGGTTAAAAAACATGTTAAATAAGAGATTTGTAATGACATACTCATAAAAAAACATCACTCGATTTTTTTTGTACATATGCCTTTATTTAAGAAAAATACATTTGCACTTTAAAGGTTACAACTATATGGCGCTGCGGATTATGCGACGTTTTTTTTTTTTTACTCGAAAAAAAAGGCTTTGCGGATAATACGCCGCTGCGGATTATATACAGGAAAATACGGTAGAATAAAAATTGAAATTTATAAAATTATCATCAAATCTATTCTTATGTATGAATACCACAGAAAAAAAAGCTTCAAACATGTGAAAATAAAAATCTTAGGGAAATCTTTGGATCCATAAAAGACAACTCTCTATTATAAGTTCTTTATTGTATTATTAAACTTTTTAAAAACTCATTATTAATTGATGAAACCAGATCATGTAGATTAAGATGGTTGGGTTATGTTGAGAAAATGGAAAAGGGAAAGTTATGTAAACAGATTTTTCCATATGAAAGACAGTGATAAAAAATCAAGGAAAAGGCCACAAAAAAGATGGAAAGGCAATGTTTGCAGTGATCTGGATAAGATGGGAACTGTGACTGGATTGAAAAAGTGAGACCAAGGACCAAGGACAGTGTTTGCAGCAAAGAACTTTGTAAGATCAGGAAACTAAAGAGGAAATAATATATATAAATTTTAATATTGAAATACTTCTTTCTTTAAATATTGAATAAAAAGTAAACAATAAGCCAAATAAGTAAGAAAAATTATTTATTCAAAAACGTTTTTGGCTATCCACATACAGGGATGTAACTACAGGTGGGCCTGGGTGGGCCATGGCCTATGCATTGAAAGTTCTGGCCCATGTGCTGGCCCATCCTGAATATATAATCTGAAACGTAAAATTGAAAATCGCAAGAGTTCAACTCCTCATAATCCAAAATGCCTTGAGTTTTGTAAAAATGAAAATTTACAACTGAATACATTAAACACTTCATAATCCAAGACGCCTTGTATTCCGTAAAAATGAAAATAAAAAACCACAAGCATAATTTAAGCCCACATAATTTCACGCTAATAGCGATAAAAAATCTTTATTTACAAGCTGCGAAAAAACGCGTCCTTTGCATATTTTACGCAGTACTTAATTAATGCGATTAGCTGGAAAGAATAAATAAAGTTTCAAAATACTGGTAAACATAAGTATTTATTTCATATCAGCTCAATACAAAATTATGTGGTGATTTTTACTTAATGATGAAAAATGATCGATTACTTTGTCCAAATCAAGAGCTTTTGTGATTTTCTTTCGATGAACATGATTGTTAAATTGCTTAACTAATCATCAAGCATTCTGTTACGTAAATAGGATTTAATAAAGCGCATACAGGAGAATATTCTTTCACATCGGTGTGGCCCACCCTTGGCCCACCCAAAAAAAAAAGCTGGTTACGTCACTGTCTACATAGCATGCCTCAATTGAAATACAGATTAAAGAAGTTTCCCTTCATCCTTTCTCATCTGGCTATATCGGGAACCAATCAGTGACTAGTTCCTAAAATCAACAAACCAGCAGATGGAAGATTATCCTTCAATATACATTTCTGAGAAAACTCAATAAAAATTTCTAAAAAACAACATTATTATTATTATTATCATCAAATGCCAATATTTTAGGTACAAATAATAATAATATAATATAAAACATAATCATTATGTTAAAAATTAGAATTACATAACATCATATTACTTGAAAAACATCAACACTAAAGAAAACATATGAATTACACCAACACTACCTGTAAGCCTTTTAACAAAAATAAACATCTTAGATCTCTGTGGCTATAAATCTATTCATACAGAATAACATTCTTAGTCAAGTATTGCAATACTCCTATTTAACAATAAACATTACTTTCACAAATATTACACAGATAATCATAGTTATCATTAAACATTATAACTATCGTATATACTCGTGTTTAAGCTGAGGTTTTTCTCAAAAAAATTTCTGAAATGGGGGGTCAGCTTATTAAAAAAATTCAACTTTTTTTTCTGGCTGGAAAAATTGAAGTAATAAACAAAACCATAACTTATTGAACGTCTCCTGAAAACAAGGAAGGAAATTTTGCAATAATTCATTTAATACAATATCAGGTAAAATTTTATCTTATCCCAAAGTGATTGAGCGTGTTGTGATGTTGACTCCTCCCTGCATCTATATACTGTAATCAGGTAGGCAATGCCCGATACGATGCAATGTGAGAACTTGACAATCAAGAATCTTACTTAGGATTCATATTTGGGTAAAAAATATATTTATTTTTCATTATTATTATTAATTAAGAATGTCTTAATCCATTTGCTAGTATTCGATAAATATGTGGTATTGTATGATTTGAAAGAATAGAAATCTGACTCATCTGGATGATGACAGATTGAATTTATTGGAACGTACAACCAGGAAGTGTGACTAGTGACATTCGTCTGGCGGACAAGAGAGAGAGCTTGAAACTCGCGCCACACTATATAAAGCCACCAGGTCACGCCACCTGATAGGTGTTGAGGTATACATTTAATCTCGCTACAGTAGTATTCCTCCAATGAGGGAGCGAACAATATAAGAGATTACAGTAAATTAAAAAAAAAATATTTTACATATGTACAAGATAAGGTATTTACATAGAGAAATTATAACAATACAAAGTATTTACATGAAAAAAAAGGTTACATAACTACTGATGAGTGCTGATTTATACATATATTGTTTGAAATTTATTTATGGATGTTTGTCATAAAATGTGTTTAATCTATTTCCACGATTAATCTCTTACAGAATTTTATTCATCGACCAGATTTAGTTGTTTGTGTGCTGTTCCATTCTATATCAGACTTTGACAAGGGATTTTTTTATGATAATTTGGGATGCATTTGAATTTGAAGTTGTTCTACTAGAGGTGAATCTGTAAGGAGGAAGGCTGGCTTGACTCTGTCTAATGAAACACAGCTTTTTCTTCCGTTAACTTCAATTGTGATCGTTTTGTCACCTCTTGATAGCAATTTATGTGGACCAGTATATGGCTGGGACAAAGTGGTAACAGTTTGTCTATCCTAAGAAATAAGTGTGAGCAGCTCTTTAATTCAGGGTGCACAAAAATGTTTGGTTGGACATGTGTAACTGTGGAGCATGGTGATATGTTGTTCATTCTGTCTCTAAATGTTTGAATGAAATCAGAAGCTGAAAACTGTGGATGTTTAGAACTGGAGCACAATTCAGCTGGAAGTCATAATGTTGTTCCATATACCAGTTCGGTACTTGATGCTTGTATGTCTGGTTTAACTGTAGCTCTTATTCCCAGCAGAACTGCAGGCAAAGTTTCAGTCCACTCATGGTTTCCGTGAGCTTTAAGTGAAGACTTTAGCACTCTGTGAAACCGTTCTACTAGGCCATTGGCTTGTGGATGAAATGAGGTAGTTCTGATACGATTTGTCCCAAGTAAGTTGGTCATTTCTTTGAACAATGAAAATTCGAATTGCCGTCCTTGGTCTGTGGTTATTGTAGAAGGACATCCAAAATGAGAGATCCAACCATTAAATAAAGCATGATTCAAATTGTTTCTGCAGTGATATCAGTGATAGGCACTACCTCAGGCTATCTTGTGTATCTATCCACCATTGTTAGGCAATAGGTTTTTTCTTCAGATGGAGGTAAGGGTCCTATTATATCTATATGAATGTGAGAAAATTTTGCATCGGGAGATGCGAAGGTGCCTATATGTGTCTTTGTATGCCTATCTACTTTGGACTGTTGACAAGCAATACAACTCTTTACCCACTCTTTAATGTTTTTCTTCATATTGGGCCACACATATCTAGATGATATTAACTGGATTGTAGAAGCTGCACCTGGATGGGCAAGATTGTGGAAGTGATCAAACAGAATTCTTCGAAACTGTTGTGGAACAAATGGTCTAGGTGAACCAGTTGACACATCACAAATAAGTTCTGTGGGGGAAATAGGAGATGGCAGTTTCTTGAATTCAAGGGAAGAGTTGCTGTTGATCAACTCCTGGATTTTGGTATCCTCAGACTGGGCAAAAGCAAAAGCTTCAAAATCCAAAAATGATGCTTTAGAGATAGAGTCTATTTCAATTCTTGAGAGTGCATCAGTGTGAGGCCCACGGCCCGCTGAGCCCGCAAGATAGGTACGAGGGACTCTAGACAGGTGGATAGCCTTTCAGCAGCATGTGGCGTGAATAAGGATGAGTGGCGAGACATTAGACAAAGACGGACTCGGAGACTACGTTTGTGAGAACATCCATCTTCTTTTATTGGAGAGAAAGTAGTTTACAAAGAACGGTCCCGACAATCTAGGTCAGAGGACAGTAATTTTACAATAAATCTGATAGTTTCTCCCTCGTTGACAGATATTGGTGGGGTTGTCTTCTACCATCGGCTTGGTAACGATTCTTCCCAGTTCGGGTCACTGATACGGTTTCCATTATCTCTGCGGGTATAAACCGTAGATGGTAGGACAGTTCTCACTTTGATGGAGCACAATTGTCCAGGAACATCGATCACTCAATTATTAGATTCCGAGTGTTGAAGAGCAGCTTTTCATTGACGAACAGAGGGATTACACGAATAGCTCAAGTTCGAAAATTGTCACTGACTTCTCTGAAGATGTAAAAAGGAAAAACGACTGTCTTCTGTTTCGAATAGGAACCAACTGACTTCTTTTTCTCAGTTTTCCAGCCTCCTCCTCCCGACAAAGCAAAATAAACACGTTTCTCCCCTTTTTCCCGGGAAGTCGCCACAGCGACCTCTGTCACATATTTCATGACAACCCCACCAAGCACCTGCATGACAATATAATCTCCGTACAATCCGAGCTGCAACATGTTTATTATTCTTTCAGGCTCGGGCGGAGAGCGGAGTATCTTGGACCTGGCCGGAGAAGAAACCCCTTCACCCGATGTTGACTATAAAGTTGTCAACTCCGCAAAAGTTACAATCAAGTGTGAAGTGACAGCCTCCAGCAGGCCCTGTCTCCAGATCTCTACATCAGCAACCGTGTTGTTATTTCCGCTAATGTGTCGAATATCAGTGCTGTACTGGGATATAAAATCCAAATGTTGAAACTGTCGTGGGCTACATTTGTCAGGGTTCTGTTTGAAGGCATAAATAAGTGGCTTTTGGTCAGTGAAAATTATGAACTGACGGCCTTCTAACATGTGGCGGAATTTTTTTACCACAGTATACATTGCCAAAAGTTCACGATCGTATGTAGATCATTTCTGCTGGCTTGGGCTTAATTTTAATGATAAAAAGACGATAAGCTCCCATTGTTTGTTGATTAGTTGCATGAGGGATGCACCTATTGCAACACTAGATGCATCAACCCAGACACTTATTTCAGCACCAGGTACAGGTGACGAAGAAGTGCTGCCTGGGCTAGGGCCTCTTTTGCAGCAGAAAAGGATTTATCTGCTGTTTCGGTCCATTGAATGGGGCTATCTTCTGAGACGCCTTTGGATGATGGCTTGCCCTTTCTTTTGTTATTCTTGATGCCTCGTAAAAATTGCTCGAGCGGATGGAGGTTAAATGCTGCTTTGGGAATAAAATATCTATAGAAGTTGTATAAGCCAAGAAATTGGCATAGTTGTGTGATTGTAGACGGTCATGGGAATTGTTGTATGATTTGGACACGATTCGGAAGTGGTTTGATTCCAGTTGCTGATACGTTGTATCCAAGGAACTTTATTGTTGATTTTCAAAAACACATTTTGAGGGTTTTAGGCTAATGCCGTACTCACAAAATCACTCGAATAATGCTTTTAAATGTTGTAAGTGTTCTGCTTCAGTTTCGGAAGCTACAAAGATGTCGTTGATGAATGCGTATGTGAAGGGAAGGTCCCGAATGACTTCGTCGATAAATCGTTGAAATGTAGATGCTGCATTACAGAGTCCAAATTGCATGCTGGTGCTCTCGAATAGTCCAAAGGGTGTGATTATTGCTGTTTTGTGAATGTCGGCCGGGTTTATCGGGATTTGGTGATAAGCTTTGATGAGATCGATGTGTGAAAATATCTTTTTGTTATGTAGTTCTGCTGCAAAATCCAATATGTCGGGCATGCTGTACTTATCTTTTACTGTTTGAGCATTTAAGGCTCTGTAATCGCCGATGGGTCTCCAGTCCGAACAGTTCTTTTTTGGAACCATGTGAAGTGGAGAAGCATAGTTGCTTTTGGACGGTCGTAAATGTCCTAGTTAGGTCATGTTTTTGAATTCTTCTTTGGCGATTTTTAATTGATCGGGAGCTAGTCGTCGAGGTTTAGCTGAGACTGGTAGGCCCATGGTTTCTATATGATGCACGATGTTATGTTTTATTTCCTGATTTGGAATTGGTGGTTTGGTTATGTCTGGAAATTCTCGTAGTAGAGCATGATAGATGTTATCGCCGGAGACGAGTTTGATTGAGTGTATGGCTGTTGTCTGTACTTTTCCTTGAGAACATAAGTGAGCTTGGGTGTCGATCAGTTCTTTGCGGCATAAATCAGGTGCTAAGTTAAAGTGATATAGGAAATATTCCCCTAATATCGGTGTTGAGACGTTTCCCACTAGAAAAAGCCATTTGAATGCATGTCTTAATCAAAAGTCTAGTGTTAGTAATTTTTGAAAATATATGGCGATTTTTGATGAATTTGCAGCTGATAACATCATTATGGGTTTTCTTTGTCTCTCAGCGAATGAATTGGGAATAATTGAGACATCAGACCCTGTGTCCACCAAAAAGTTTATGTTCGAGTGATTATCCTTTACAAATAAACAACGAGATGAACTGCGCAAAATGTGTGTCGTCGCCATACTTTGCCTTATTCGTTTTTGGTTGGTTATTACACGGTTTTGTACTTTCGTGCTTTATCTCCAAAGGTATTGTGATACCAGCATAGGTTTGAATTTTCTTCGTTATTTCATGAGTTAGATCTATTGCGTCTATGATGACTATTTTGGCTCCGGTCACGACTACAAGTTAGCTCATCGATGCATTTATGCAATTTATTAATTTCTTGTAAGAGTCTATTCTCTCCTCCTTCGAGACGCAGTGTAAGAGAAACGTTACTTACAGTTGCTGAAGTGGTTTCCACTATCCTATCGGCGATCTCTGCTGCCTTGTTGATCGTTAGTGGTGTCACCGCTGCCAATATGGTTTGTACTGAGGATGATAACTGTTGTAGAAATAGTTCCAGCATTAATTTGTCGGGGATTTTATGTGATTCCGCTCACCGCTTCATGATTCGTAGAAATTCTGATGGTTTTTCTGTCTCTCAGAAGTTCTCCTGCCAATAATTTCCTTATTTTATGTTGCGAAGATTCACTCGATCTCCTGATTAATTCAGTTTTGATGTGATTGTATGGATCAGTTTTGTCCGGGTTTGTTATGACATCCCTTACGACTGATGTGGCTTCCAGTGGTAAGAATGCCACTATGTAGTTGTGTGAGGAAGTTAACTCTGACCTATCCTATTTTATTTTATTATGCCTTTTTATTATTTCTCGTTATTTTCATTATTATCTAACATATTATATTTTAGTTTAAGAGTTGACTTACTTCCCACATTCTCCATCTCAATAGTTAGCAATCACGTGATATGGAATTGGAAACCATCCTCCGGAAGAGCTGTCCCGGTTAATGATGTCATCTTATCTAACTAATTTTACCACTGGTCTGATATGCGAATGTAAGAATAATCCGTATCGATGTTTTGTTCAGTATATAAATTAATTGCAAAGAGGATGACATGAAATGAATACTCTGTAAGCTAATAACTTTAAATTTGTTACGTATAAGTATGTAAACGAAGCAACATGGGACTGTAAGTCGCTCAGTACAAAAGCTGATGCAATCTACGACTCAGAAGAGGTGTTGGTTTCAAACATAGTTAGTTAAAGTGACATTGGAATTCTTGTAAAGGTCTAAAATTTGCTTGAAGTTTGTATCGGTGGTGGAGGTAGTAGATTTAAGTAGTAATTAAGGTTTGTTTCTTGTGAATAACTTGATTTTTTTTTGGATATTTGAATTGGATTAAATAAGTTTTGTTGTTTATTTCATTGTGGCTATTAGTAGTTTAAATAAAATTTTAATTAACACTTTTGTAAGTGTTCTGAGTCTAATAAATTTATATTTTTTGTCATTTAACTTGTTTGAAAATTTCTTCAATTTATTAGTGTAAGTTCTAACATCATCTTGTTGTTTTCAATCTAACACTTATTCGTCACTTCTAGTTGTAAGTTCCGGTTTTGTTTTGCCAGTTAGACATTAACTTTTGTTAGATTATAACTATATCTTTTAGGTAGTGTTAATTTTTACCATTTTTTTATTAATTTCTGACCACATTCTCCATCTCAATAGTTAGCAATCACGTGATATGGAATTGGAAACCATCCTCCGGAAGAGCTGTCCCGGTTAATGATGTCATCTTATCTAACTAATTTTACCACTGGTCTGATATGCGAATGTAAGAATAATCCGTATCGATGTTTTGTTCAGTATATAAATTAATTGCAAAGAGGATGACATGAAATGAATACTCTGTAAGCTAATAACTTTAAATTTGTAATAGTATTGACATTGGAGTAATGAGGTTGCTGATAAGCTTGTCAGGGAAGGGGCTTCTCGCCCTTTTTTTGGACCTGAGCCTGTCCCGGGCATTGGTTCGGATGTCTTTGGGCAGGTTGTCAGGGACTGGTTGGCGGCTCAGCATCATGCTTTCTGGAGGTCTACCTCTGGTCTTAGGAAGGCTCTCATTTTGGGTTGCTGTACTCAGCAAACCAGAGAGTTGCTTTCTCTGAACAAATGTGAAGTTAGGATTGTTACAGGGCTTCTTACAGGGCACTGTCATCTTAGAAGACATCTTCACTTGATTGGGCTTGTTGATAGCCCTATGTGCAGAAGATGTCAGTATGAGGAGGAAACGTCTCTCCACATTTTGTGTGAATGTGTGACCCTTTCGTGGCTTAGGCGTAATCTCTTAGGCGTATTTTCCTGTTCCCGAGGATCTTGCTACTATTCCATTGAAGAATATACTGTCATTTGTTCTTAAGACAGGCCTTTTTCTGGGATGATTTGATTGGGGGTGCACAATAGACCACTGCTGGTCGCAGTGCTTGGGCTGAAAAAAACCCCTCTCTATTTTACTACTACTACTACTAATATTGACATTCGTTCTAACCCACGACTTTATAGTTGTATTTGTTCTTTGAATCTGTGACTGGCTTAGGGACTCCTAGTTCGAATGTGCTTTCGCACATCATGAACCACAATGCTGGATCTGCGAAATTATAAGTCAGAATCTTTACTGCTCCCACTTCGGCCATGGCGACAGAATTACAAGTTTCTAACTTCACCATATTGTTCATGATATCGTGCAAAAATAGAAAAGCAAAAATATACAAGAAATAATTACTTTATTCAATCACGTCTGGCTCACCAATTGTGGTATTGTATGATTTGAAGGAATAGAAATCTGACTCGTCTGGATGATAATGGATTGAATTTATTGGAACATACGACCAGGAAGTGTGACTAGTGACATTCGTCTGGTGGACAAGAGAGAGAGCTTGAAACTTGCGCCACACTATATAAAGCCCCAGGTCATGCCACCTGACAGTTGTTGAGGTATACATTTAATCTCTCTACAAATGCCTATAATATTTTAAAATAACAATTAATGAAAAAATAATAATTAATTAAAATCTGCACTGAAAAGTAACTGTAGTCTATTGAAAAAAGTTCATCCTAATCAAAATCAAACTCCAAAATTGCAAGCTTAACGTCTAAAAATCTAATGTTGCACATGTCATCGTAATGGTGTATGACATAATTGTTAGGATGATCCATTCATTTTAAAATATGATCAAAGATTTGAATACAATAACTCAACTCAATTAAACAAAATACAATATAAGAGAAAACGAAACTTCAAATGGTCTCTTGGTAGTCGTGTGACATAGACATAGTATTCTAATGGAATTTTTACTGCAATAATACAAATTTTTTAGGAAAAAAACAGTTATTCAATAACAACGATAAAAAGAAAATATTTTTATATAAATTATCAAAATTTATTACTATTCGTTAACTTGATATTTTCTGAAGCTATGTCATCCTAATGATAATGTTATACACTGATATCAATCTCACTTTAGAGTAAAGTAAAATTTTACTTTACCTGAAGTACTCAAGTACATCGCACTCCTGACTCCAACGGTTTATGTAAGTGCATCAGATAGACTCCAACCTGTGTTTATATAAGTGCATCAGGATGCTGCACTGCCTGATGTGCCACAACACAGAAATTCTTGACAATAATCCAATAATTGTATGTAGGCACATTGCACTGGATCACTTAGAGTTAAAGTAAAATTTTATGTTTTAAATTGATATACTGGTGTTTGTATTATAATAAATTATTATATATATATAATATATATAAACTTATATTTAAACTTTCATATATATATTTAAACTTTCAATAAAATATTTATTTTGGCAAATGGCATTAATATATTGATAACCAGAAAATCACATAATGTAATTTATTGATTTCAAATTTTTATCAAATTTTAAGTGTTAAAGTCAGAGATAGGCTTATACATAGGTTTTGCATTTTAATCAATTTTCAAACTCTGAAGTTGAAAGGGGTTGGCTTATACACAGATCGGTTTATATTTGAGTATATACAATAAGTAAAAAATCCATATTAATGCATATTATGAAATATAGTTTAATCTTGTTAACACACAGTAGTCAGGATCATGATTACTAAACTGTGGGTTAAATGAATCACAAGTTACAGTATTAATATAAATTGAGCGATAATATTCAACAAACTGATGAAATTTATCCTCATTTTTTAACCATATCACAGTGTAAACTCTGGTAGATTTAAGTTCTCTGACAATTTCTGCTTGTCTTGCCCCTTTTCGAATTTGTTCAATAACATTGAGTTTTTTCTCGATCGAATAAGCCTTTTGTTTACATTTACACTCTTTTGACATCTATATTATAATTAGTCAAACGTGGCTGGCTGGAGTCCTTTTTTCGGATGAACCACAGGTTTTTTATAATTTATTGGGTCTTTATACCAGTTACGGATTAAAATTGGGCTATAAAAAGCGGCGTTTAGGAGCTAATTTAAAAGAGCACTTGAATATTGTACAGAGCAAGATGAGTTAAGAAGAGAAGTGGAGTATATACTAGTATAGGATACAAGCACGGGTATAATAAAGGGTTTCTTATAGGATTGTTTAAAGAAGTGAAGAAAAAAGCGCAAATAAAGGAAAAGAGGAATGAAGATAGGAATAGAAATAATGAAAGGGCGTATATGCCTATACCGTACCACTTGAAATGCTTAAAAATGGTAAAAGAAGTGGCTAAAAAAGAAAAACGATGTCTGGCCCCTAGAAGACCCCCAACGATATTTAATTTAATACGTAATGATAAAGACCAATTAGCACAGATGGAGAGGAGTGGGGTCTATAGTATTCCTATTAAAGATGTGCAGACGCAAGAAAAAGCGGCATATGTAGGTGTAACGAGGAGAACATTAGCTTCTAAAATCGAAGAGCATAGAAGGGACATAGAGAAAGGGAAACTGAGTACATCATTAGCAATCGAGGCATATAGTAGAAATCTAGACATAAAATGGAAGGAAAGTAAAGTCATAAAGAATGTTATACCGGGGACGCAACCTACTATAACCGAGTCAATTGAAATAATAAAAAGGAAAGTGCCGGAGAATCTAGTTAATGACAGAGTAGCCTGGGAGTTGCCAAAAGCCTGGAAATATGCGCTCAATGAGGAAATGAAACTAAAAGAGGTAAGACAAGGAAAACAAAGAGAGGACGAAATTGAATAGTATGATTTTGAAGACAGGAAAGGACATTTAGTGGCTAGAAAAACCGAAAGAATAACAGGTGTAGCAGAGGATAATAAAGGAAATATATTAGAGGCTATTTTTTGTGTTATATTGAACTTTTGAACTGTGATACATATATAAGCTTATAGCACAATATGAATTTTTAAAAATTTAATGCGTTATTGTGAGATTCGATAGAATTATTGTTGTTTTTGAATGTAAAAAAGAACTGTATACGTTCTAAGAATGCGTTTTTAAAAATGTTGTTACAATTGAATAGCGTACTTGAGGAGGGTGCGAGAGAGCACCGAAAACGTTTGTACTAAGACTTAATAATGTATTAAAGGCTTAGATAACCGAAACTGTGTAGAGTGCTGTGTGATTTGCGTATAATGATTTTATAATAAATATTGAAAATAAGAAACATTTTTATTTACTTAAATAGATACTAACATACATTATAAGCTCCATAAGTTATTGCAAATCTATTTTTAACATAGCACCAGGTATCTTCTCCCAAACATGTTCTAATTAATCCTTCATCAATTCTGTTGTCATCCATGCATTCTTTTGTGTTTGAATTATAACATCCTTGCCCTTAGGAAAATTTTCCTTTGATACAGTTTTTGTTTTAAAATAATAAGAGATGGCAATTTGTTGCCATCATCGGTTATAAACAGCATCATAGTAATTCGTAATTTTTCTTATAATTAAAATATGGCCAGATACGACACAACTCTACACAGCTACTATCAAAAAGCAACTGGATTAAATCAGAAAAGTACAAATGGGGGCCACCGAATAAACTGTTATCAACTGTTGTAAATACTATGGGCACGCATAGAGCATCAAGCAAAAACCCGATCGTTAGGGAGTGGGAATCAGGAGAAATAAGATGTTAAAATATTTGCTTTGAATTTAAGCTGCACCCAAAACTTTGCGTCTTAAAAATTTGAATAAAAAGTGCAGCTTAAATTCGAAGTAATACGGTAATTATACTTTTTTAATCAAGGATATTTGTTATAAAAGTAATTAACCTTATTATTAAGAATCTAATATAAAGATTAATAACCACACAAGAATATTCACATTTTGAATTGTATTTGTTTTAAAACATAAAAGTATTCTTACTGTTTTAATATTTTATAAAACAGAGTTTTATTTGTAACTAAAGGAGATCCTGCTTAAAGGGCCAAAAGTATTTTTATTTTTAAATTATTAAAATATTTTTGTTTGATTATAATATCTGTGTTTGTGCTGTGTTTCATATATTACAATAGCTTGAATGGATTTTAAAACTGGAGTTATAGATGAGGTTAAATTCTATTTATAATCAGTATACTAAGAATTTTCCCTAGAAAAGTTATCATGTGATGTCATAGCATTAATAGAAAGTTGATTATTTTGAATGTTTTATGTAGTTAAAGTTTTTTAATTCTAATATTTGATTTATTTTTATTGAATAATTTTCATTGATTTTATTTTATGTATTATATTGCAGACATTTTTTAATATGAAGTGATTTAAAACACTACTTCATGTTAATATTTTTGATAGAATATGATAGTCCTGAAATGGATGGTTAATTAAATTAATAAAAAGGGGGTTTTCATTATCAGATAGCAGCAAATTATCAATTTATAAAAATTATGATATTATTTGAAATTCTTCATCTCTTCTTACCAGCTGTACAAAATGGTTGACCTTCCTTTGTAATAACATATGTAATTTTTGTACTTATCAGTTGCTTTAGTAGTTTATCTCTAAACTTCTTCACTGACAACAAAAGCCTTTTGTTAACTTTTCTCATTTTTTAAAATATTGATGAGCATGATATACTATCTTTATTAATGATGATAAATTGATTAGTTTGAGCTTAGGATGTGAATAATCTCCATCATAATCTAAAAATAATGCTCTCAAAACAAATAAATAAAATTTATTTTAACCCTTCTCTTGCTGGCATGAATGTTTTTAGTAAGTATTCACTTTGTGAGGAAGTTAACTTTGACCTATCCTATTTTTTTTTTTTATTATGCACTCTATTATTTATCGTTATTTTTCTATATTCTAACGTATTATATTTTAGTTTAAAAGTTTACTTACTTCCACCTTCTCCGTCGTAGTTGGCAATCAGGTGATACAGAGTCGGAACCCGTATCCGGAAGAGCTATCTCGGTTAATGATATCATCTTATCTACATAATTTTACCACTGAACTGATATGTGAAAATAAGAAGAATGGATCCGCATCGGTTTTTTTTCGATATATAAATTAAACTGTAAAGATGATGACATGAATGAATTACTCTAAGCTCAGATCGGAAGAGCGGTTCAGAATGACATAAATGTAATACTCTGTATTCGATATATAAATTAATTGTAAAGATATTGACATGAATGAATTACTCTGGGTAGATAAATTAATTGTAAGATAATGACATGATTGAATTACTCTGTAAACTAATAACTTTGAACTAGAATGATCCGTATCAGTGTTTTTTTCGATATATAAATTAAACTGTAAAGATGATGACATGAATGAATTACTCTAAGCTCAGATCGGAAGAGCGGTTCAGTTAATGAATTACTCTGTAAACTCATACCTTTGAACTTGTTACATATAAGTATGTAAATGAGCAAGTGCGGAAGTGTTTGTCACTCGAGTATAAGAGATCAACGCAGTCGACAAGCCGATTGAGGTGCTGTTTGATAACAAGAGGTGCTGAATTTCCAGACGTAGAATTGGTGAAAGTGACAATTGAGTTTCTTGTAGAGATCGACGATTATTTGAAGTTTGTATCGGAGGTGGAGGTAGTAGAATTTCGTAGTATTTAAGGTTCTCTTTTTGTGAATAATTGATTGTCGATATATATATAATTAACAGCACTATATATAATTAACAACAATAATTGATTGTCGATATTTGAGTTAAACAGATTTTCTTGATTATTTGATTGTTGCTTTATTAGAGTTTCAATAAAGCAATTTATTAACACTTTTGTAAGTGTTTGAGTCCAATAAATTTTATATTTTTCATTATCTAACTTGTTTTGAGAATTTCTTCAATTTATTAGTGTAAGTTCTAACATCGTTGTTTTTGTTCTAGTCTAACACTTATTCGGCACTTCTAGTTTAAGTTCCGATTTCCGGTTTTGTTTCTTCAGTTAGACGTTACATTGTGTTAGATTGTTTAGTATTTAATTAGATTTAAGTTAGAACTTAGTAAGACCTGAGCTCAGGCCGAACTCTGGAATTTGCAGAGCCGCTAGCCGTTAGGTTTAGCTTATAATTAGAATTATTACTCGTCGTTCTAAACCATGACTTTGCAATTGGCGCCCGAACAGGGACTACCAATTGTGGTAGTGTTAAGTTTTGAATTAGTTTAATAAGTTCATTTGGTGGTTGTCTTTTTGTTCAATTGTGGTAATTATCACTTTACAATTTTGCTAAACTTAATCACCCCTATAGTACGATGGCCGCAACTACAACTACTGTTCCTCTTGCCACTTGGGATAATATGGTAGCTCTGATAAACGATTTGACAGCCAGAATACACCGTCTTGAACAAGATCAAAGCAGTGATCCTCCGAGATCCAGACCAGACATCGGAGATCAACAACCACCAGCCCAGGAACAACGTATACCTGACGTATCATCTGCCGGAAGCTATAGTCCGTCCACACTGGAGCGAAGATTTCCGGACCCATCCGCACGGGAATGACGCCTGCCTGACGCACCGGCCACTGGAGGTTACCGACTGGACACTCCAGAACAAAGTCGTAGAAGTCCGCCCGTCGTCCCGCCTCGACCAAATCTCTCGTCCCTCTCCCAACGAATTGTGGTTGTAACTGCTCCACCACCACCCGTACCAAAAGACGACAGTAAGACTAATCTTATTGATTTCTTTGATGATATGGAACAGTATTTTATCACCCAGGAAATACCACAAGAAAATTGGGTGGACATCGCTGCCGCACAACTTACAGGCAATCCGGCCAAGTGGTGGAAAGTCAAAGAGAGAACCAGGAGAGACGCTAGAGTTTGGGCTCACTTTAAACAGGCTTAATTGCATTGTTTGCTCCACAACTAGACGAAATATCCAGGACTAAGCAAGCCCTTAACAGGACTTACGATGGCAGCAGAAATGTGGAAGGTTTCCTGTTAGAAACTGTACGGTTATACAGAAAATGGAAACCCCAAGCTCCAGAGAAGGACATAATCCAATGCATGATCTCCCAACTGCCTTCGGGTATGCAGGAGTATCTCGAAAATCAATTCCTCCCAACTATCGATGAAGCAGTTCAAGCCATATCAAGATACATGCTCCGTAGACAACCTGGAGCCCCTCGTCTTCAGCATCCGACGACCCAAACCTCTCCTGGGATCAGTGCTGTTCAAAGAAGTACTGCCGAACCACAAGTAACCACACGCAACTTACTACCCTGCAACGCCCCACGCACGTCAACACAAAACACGAATAGAATGTCATCTATTCAGTGTTATAACTATAGGAATTGGGGCCATTTCTCAAGAGATTGCCCTCAAAGGCACAATAGGCCGGCCACTAATGATAATATCCGAAACCAAACTACCAACTTAGAAGAAATCGGCGTCAGGGAAACTAAAAGAGAGGTCAAGGCAGGAGGCTTGTGTCTCAACGATGGAAAAACCTCCTTCGTTGGACTATCAATCACAAGTAAGACAAATTTGCCAT
Organism: Olivierus martensii; assembly: GCA_000484575.1. Lineage (NCBI taxonomy): Eukaryota > Metazoa > Arthropoda > Arachnida > Scorpiones > Buthidae > Olivierus > Olivierus martensii. The sequence goes on from AYEL01067391.1 coordinate 44,727, forward strand.
TTGTCTCTTAGCAAATTAATTCATATCATATATATATATATTTTTATAATGATTAAAAAAAACTTTATTCTTATAAAGTTTTCTTGGAATGATAAGTATCATCATAAAAAATTTAAGTAATTGTTATATATTAACATTATTTTTATTTTAATAATCAACATCATTTTTATAGTAGACTCTTTTCTGTAATAAATCTAGTTTTAACTAATAGCAGGAAATATCTTTTATATTGTATATAAAAGATATTTTGTTTTATACTATTTTAGCTTAGATCTTAATTATAAGAGGAGTGGTAATTGGTTACATTCTCAACCAGTGAGAGTAGAAGATTAAGAAATTAATGGCTTATCATTTTAATAGATAAAATTAACAATTGTTTACAGTTAACCAGTGAATTATGGAAAGTTATTCACTATTACCACAAGGATCCATGTGAAATGATGAATACCAGCAAAAATTAAAGTTGAAAAGTTATTACATCATATTTCATCACAAATTTATGTAATGAGTTATGATATTGGTATTGATGCACAATAAATAACAATAATATAATGATACATGAAGATAAATCTTAAAAAATATATCATACTATTATATCCAACAAATACTATTCCAAATGTTTGTTGATAATGCAAAAACAAATTTTTCCTGTAAATGGATCCTACTACAAATATTAGACAGGTTATTAGAATTGCTGTTAAGAGCTCTGTTACCAAGATGTTTAAAAAGAAAACTTATAGATAATATACATCATTCTGAATCTTTGCATATATAAAAATGAATAAACTTTAATTATATTCTACTTATTACAAAAATATAGTTTTCCTTCTTTTATGCTAGAATAGTGTTTTTAAATTTTGTTTAGAAAACTATATAAGAACAAAAATAAGAAAGAACATGAATTTCATTGTGATAACTCTTTGAAAGTTAAGAATGATATAGTAGGAATTCCATTATTAGATACAAATAGAATTTTAGACCAGTGATTAACATTTTTTTTTAATCCTTTTTTTTCTATAATTAAATTTGAAAAACCTACATATACCATATATTATTAGATGATTTCAGCAGTTAATCAGTTTATTTAAACATATATGAAATGCACAGGAAGTTGTTGACTTATGACAGGGATGCATTCAGAAATTTTGGATGAGATTCAAATCTGTCATAACTTGGAATAGGATTTCCCATAAGTACAATCCTATAAATGGAAGTTAGATTCTCCATCCACTGCAATTGAGGATATTAAATGTATTTTAAAAAAGAACACAATATTGTAATGTTGAATAAACAGTACTACTATAAAACAAATGAAATGCATATTTCATATCTATCAATATTTTATGTAAATAACAATAAAGAAACTACAGTTTTAGGGTGCGACTATGCAGATGCGAATTTAGCAGCAAGAGAGAGATTTCTGGCTTTATCGCTCTCATTGAGTACAACTATGCATGAGCGAAAGCTGAGAAATCTTGCAAGTGAGTTTCAACTCAGTTTGATGCTTCTCGCAGCTTTTGGCTTCTTGCTATATTGTGCATCTGTGCAATCTCTTCGACCCCACTTTCATTTCCAACATGGATGCCCTTAATAAGCAAGAACAATCGTATTTAAAAAAAAAATTAACTAATTGTGTATTTGCTTATCCCAAAATTTGGGATAAACGATTAATTGAACATAAAAATTGAAAAGTCATCAATATACAACCTTATTAACAATAATTTTTTTCTTAGAGTGGTCATCTACTTCTATCCATTTTTTTTAGTTGCAGACACAGTTCACGCTATTGCATGTTAATTTTAGTGATAGCTATGAGAGAGAGAGAGAGTTATATTTATGAGAAGTTTGTTTTCTTGCCTTCGCTTGCTCTCGGCAAACTTTTTGCACTCTCGTGTCTGCATAGCCATAGCCTTAGATAAAAACAAAATTGAAAAGTATAAGTTATATTTGCATGCAATGTTTGCAGCAAAAAATGATTAATTTTTTAATGTCACTTACCATTCATTGGCTGATTATTAAACAATGAAGTTTATTCAAGGTCAGCTGCTAACTATCCACATCTTGGTAGAGTTAGTAGTGGAACAGTAGATTTTACAGTAGAGCAGCGGTTCTTAAACTTATGTAGTCCAAGCACCCCCTCTTGAATAACATTTTTTTGCGGACCCCATCCCAACCCTAGGCATTTTACGTCGTTTTTGAGACTTAATTTCTGGTTCAATAATCTCATAGGCACTATGTTATAATAAATATTGATAAAAATGTATCGCTGGTTATTTTAATAAATGGTCTTGTGCATAAAAATCCTAAAAATTATATAAAACTCACAGAACATAATAATAATAGGTTCATGTTTTATTTATTGCCTTAAAAATATATTTTTTTATTGCTCACGCTTCTTGCCTTTTCATCATCATCTTGAACTGTTTGCAACCATTTTTTATAATTTCGCGGACCCCCGGTAATGGCTACGTGGACCCTTTGGAGTTTGCGGACCACAGTTTAAGAACCATTGCTTGCATAGGCTAGACCAGGGGTCAGCAAACTGCGGCTCTTTGTATACGTATATGTGGCTCTGAAGTAAAACTGAAAATGAAAATAAAACTATCATGGTTTCATTTATAAAATTTTAAAAGAATTTTTTACACAAAATTATGATTTTATAGGTCTCGCAGAACTTCGTAGCACTAAGATGCATGAAGTGTGATGTCATGGAAGGGAAAGTGACGGCAGAGGAGGATATACAGAGAGAGTGGAGGGGATGGTTGAACACGACTCAATTTTTTGTGATTTTTTTTTCATTTAATAAAGATATATTTAATATTAATAACTATAATATTCTGTTACTTTAAATTTTCCTTATTTGTAAAAATATATTTATGGCTCTCGAATAATTTTTAAATTGTTATGAAGGACAAGTTTGGCTCTTCTGTCTTTGAGACAGAAGAGCCAAACTTGTCCTTCATAACAATTTAAAAATTATTCGAGAGACATAAATATATTTTTACAAATAAGGAAATATATTTTTACAAATTTACTGACCTCTGAGCTAGGCCCATCAAAAAAATTTTCTGAGACATGGAATCTGGATAGAAGGAATTGATCATATGCACTCTCGGTAGAAAGCCAAAGCATTTCTAAGTGGCCAATCTGACTGATGATAAAAACTATTAAAATCATAAAATTCAAAAGCAGAGATATGGGTACCATTATTAAAATTGTATGTGGCTGATAAAAACATTTAAATTTTAGCTAGTTTTATTTAAATTAAATACTATAATCATTGCCCTGGAAACGTTACATTGGCTGCAAAAACTGTCAAGTCTTATTTTCTATTACTTTTATAAGCTATACTGTAGATATTGATAAATGTGGGTCATTTCTATTTTTTTCTGAAATATTAAATAATCAGAATTAAACAAGACTATACAAAACAAAAACAAAAAAGTAAAATGCAAAGCCCTTTTGCAGTCAAAAACTTTAATCGGAAACGTTTTCAATGCACTTGGCACCTTCTTCAACTGATACTACAAGACTCACAGGATGAGTAGCTCAGCTGAGGAATCCTTTTGGTATTATACTTGTCCTAGTTTATATTATATTATAAATATAATATAAATGCGGACAATATAATATAAATGAGGACAAATATAATACTAAAAGGAATATTTGTTTGGATGTTTTTACTGGTGGATGGCAGATGGTGTCTTATTGGGATTTGCCTATTCCATTAACATAGGGAAGATTTGTTTCACAAATTTCTTGGCGATCAGCGAGGGTGGCAGCTTAACGGGGGGTGTATTATTGGGGTTTGACTGTATATAGAAATCATATAACATTCACTCAGAGTAAAAATTGATAGAATAGGAGAGAGTTGCTAGTTAGCCTAATATAACCATTCTGATATATCCATTGCCACAAGAAAGGAAATATGGAAGTAGATATATACTGTTGTGTCTCAACCACTTGGGGGAAAAAAAACAGTGGCTGCATCATATTAGAGGATGCAGTATGCCTGGAAGTTTGAAGCCATTCATTCCTTCACATTTACTGTGACATTCACATCTTCCTATTTAACACTAGTTATTTTTATTTACCACTATTTAATTAATTGTATAACAACATTAAACAAGCTAGTTGATAATGATAGAAAGCTAAAAACATACTGAAAACAAAAACTAGTGTGGAAACAGAGGGGGGGAATGATTGCAAACACATAGGAAACAACAGAAATCCATTTAAAAATCAAAATTGCAGGAAACAGTAGTGGGAAACAGATGAAAATATCATTGAAACAAAGCAATATCTAAAGAAGATAAACCAGAACAAGAAGAAATACTGAAATAAGCTAAAGCATGAAATTTAATTTTCCATGATGAATTAAAAGAACCATTAATCCATGATGAAAAACTCCAAAGTTTACATTTAACTGGTTAGTAAGATTTGGAAAGAATCTATGTATAATTTTGCTTTATCTCCAGTTCCCACCTATTTGACCAGCTATCCCTTGATTGCTCATGGAGAAAGCCTTTAACATATATGATGAGTAGTATGTTATAAGAAATGTCTCTATTTAAATATTTTGCATGTGCCATTGTATTGGCCAGCTTATTTCCGAGGCATGAAGAGTGTCTGTGTGTGTGTAGTGCTGTTTTATTCTCCTAATGAAGAGTGTCCCTTTATCCAGCAAACATATATCCCATAAACAGTTGTACAATTTTAAAACTTCCAGCAAATGCTGAAAGCTAGCTTTGTTTTAACTTTTGGAAGTCTGATATAATTCAAATATAACAGTTGAATTCATACAAATAATATCACATCACATAAGTTTTCACTTCAATGTATTTCAAAGCCTCCAAGACTGTGAACAGTTCTGCCTGCACTATTGTGCAGTTAGCATTAACCTGAAATTAAATTTGAACACTGTAGTACTTTCCTGCTTTGGATAATGCAAAATGCCAATCCTATCCCTTCATCAGATTTGGAACCATCTGTATATATATAAAGTTTGTAGTTGTCTTTGTAAGGTATTATGTAATCATCATGGTGTTGAATTGAATGAAGGAATAATTGGAAACTGTAGCATCTACATGAAAGGTTTTCCCATCAATTGTTAATCTACCCAAAATAAGTAAAATACAAATCAATTTTTTCTATAACAGAAGATTAGTGAAATCTTACCCAACAACAGAATTGTCAGGTTCCTAGATATGGTTCGAAAACCTGTAATAATCTTAATGCAAATATGGTGCTGAAATTTCAAAAGAAGTTCCCTGGTTTTAACCTTATCCAGAGATTCCTCCCAGACAAGGCAAACATAAATCAGCTAAGGTACAATCATATCCTCATATATGGATTCAATTAGACCCCAATGCAATGTCATGACCATTGTAAGTTTGCTTAGTAAAGCTTTAGTTTTGTGAAGGACATGGCAAACGTGGCTCCCAAAACAAATTTTTGTTGATGATACACCCAAAATATTTAAATTCATTAACATAGTTTAAGACTGTACCATTTACCCTAATAGTTGGGTATGTCAGCTTTTTCTTTTGAGAAATTAAAATCAAATTACTCTTACCTGGATTAAATTTCAGTTTATTCTCTTCTCCCCAATTAGTGATTAAAGACAGAAACAAATTCCCCTTTCTCTCAATAGGCCCAATATCATCATTCACAATGGTCACCAAATCGTTGGTGGGAAAATAGATAATACTCCATCTCTTTGGCAATTTAATATCAGAAATACTGTTGAAAGGTTTTCCCATCAATGATAAATAATAATAAATAATTAATGATAAATAATGATAATTTGGGTAGTCAACTATCAAATGCATGGCTGTTGGCTAATAGGTTATAAATTTACGTATTGCACAATAATCTAGGGTGCATCCAGTTGGCAAGCACTTTGCTAACTTTGATAAGTAAGAGCTTAGTTCACATACGTCATCATTTGCACTGTTTTACTAGACGTCTTGCTGACAAGTTCTGCCAAGCAAAATGGCTGCTCTCAAACAAAAAGGTTTAATAGATTTGATTGATGAATTAACAGATGATTCTGTGGAAGTTTCTTTAATGAATATAATTCAGAGAACTGCAGAATCAAATGCTGAACACTTGACTGCTATAAGCATCCATTGGAATTTAAAAATTAATAATAATTTGAAAGATAAAAAAGTAACTATAAAGGATTTCTTGTATCAGTTTTTCTAGTAAATTTTGTTGGAAAGTGACATCTATAATAATAATAATAAGCATTAGCAATTCTAATTGTATAAATAGAATGATTTAAAAACTTATTTTAATTGATAAGATGCTTAGATTCAAAATAATATATAACAATATTAAACTAAATATTTCTTAGAAAATTTATTTTCTCACACATCCTTGTTTCAAATTTAAATTTTAAAACAATAGAAAACTTAGGCTCAAAAGTTTATATAAATTTTATCTATTTTAAACTAACAATCATAATCGTTAGATGACAAACTCAGCTAAAGTAGCAAACAAATGTAGCACTGACTTTGCTTATCAGCAAACTCAGCAATTGATGACGTCACTTATACTAAGCGAACCGTCCAGTTGGACATCTAGATGGTCTGTTGAGAGATTATTAGTCAGCTGCTTACCAACTGGATGCACCCCTAATTCAATCGGTTATGCATGCATTATTTAATTAATTAATTACGATATATTTATTATATCGGACTATAATTATATTAAAAAATATAAAATTTATATATAAAATTTGTTTATAATCAACTATTATTATGTATAATTGTATCATCTTGAATTTAAACATATGTATGCTATTCTATTCTTTAATCATTCTATTATTCTATGTAAGTTTGTTTTAGTGATTTTTGCTGAAGACGATCAAAATATGGTCGAAAACGTTTCAAATCGAATATAAATAAATGTACTTCTGCTATATAGAACTTTGTTTATTTTCTTCTATTCATATTGAAGATAGCAGTTATATATGTCATATATTGTATACTATACCTAATGACAGCATTGGTACATCTGATGAGAGCACTTATTGACTAAAGGGCAAAGTGGATAGCCTGCTTATGGAGTTTAATTTGGAAGAAAACACAGGAACAGTAATGTTTCCAAGTTTTATTCCAGGAAAAACAGAAGGTAAAGACTTTGAATGGAGTCTAGAAGGAAACCATCTACGTTAAGGACATATTTGACTTTTGAACTAATTTTTGGAGAAGGGTTGTTGAGTAAAATAGAACAGTTAGATAACTGTAGGAAAGGTTGTAACTTAGATTGAAAGTCATCATAGCAGCAAATGACAGAGAGTTGTGATTTATCCAAGATAAGCAATTTTAAGTCATTGGTCTATAGTAGGGATGCACAAACCGCAGGTCGCATGCGGCCCTCTGTTAATTTGTTGAGCCTGCCTCACTATGTGTTATTTTAACTAATCACACAATCAATGAAAAATTATTTATAGTTTTGAACAATGCATTTTCAGATAATAATTTTCTGATTTGAAATTATTTTTACAGTGGTTTAATAATAATTCTTTTAAACAATAAGAAAAAAATAATCATCTTATTTATAATTATAAACATTTTTTATTTTTACTATATTTGTGTGTGTGAAAGGTAAATTTGAGTAATTTAAAAAATTGTACATGCACACCAAATAGCACTGCCACTTAATTAATAAAACTTTAGAATCAGTCTTGCATTTGGCTATTACAAATGTCAAACCTTACATTAAAAAATTGCAATACCACACATCAATCAAAAATTCTTTGTTTATTTTTGATCATGTTGCTTTATAACATGTAATTAATAAACACGATATGATATATAACTTAGTTTTTTTGGTGGCCCTGTTATAAGCCACAGTGAATCTACAGTATATGGCCCTTGGTCTTAACAACTCTATGCATTCCTGATCTATAGGAACTTACTGACAATGATATGATTAGTACTAACAGTATGTGAGCAGTAAGAGGATAACTTGATTTTGAGAATAGAGGCAATTGATAATTTGAAGTTTGATTAAAGATTCTTATTGGGAAGTGATTTTAAGGTAAATTTGAGTAATGTGATGATATCTACAATATTTGCAGGCTGTGAAGGAATGAACTTAGGACCAAGCAAAAGAACCTGGTGAACAGCTGGAGAAATTTTAAAGTTACTTAAGTTGACATACAGGATATCATGCTTTTTTAAGTTGGACTTATGGTTGAAATATTTACATTTAACCTAGTTGATTTTTTTTGTTGAAATTGATGCAGAGGAAATGCTTATATTGTACATACAATGGCGAAACTAGCTGAAAGTTGATTATCTAATATAATGTTGCTAACATTGGCAATGAATATTTGATAAGAAAGATAAACATTCAATTTTAGCTCAGCAAGAGATTTTCTTTTTTGCATGGATGGCTGTAGAAAGTAAAACATTTCATGGCATAAGGAATACCTCTGGCACATTCATTGGATAGAGACTTTAGGAAAAAGTGCAGTGAAGAAGGAACAATGTCTTGCTTTCTACAATTAAAAAAGAAGTGTCACTGGTTTTTATGAACAAAAATTTTTCTTGAGGTTGAGGAATTTGAAGAAAACCTTTCAGTTGCTGGTTGGAATAAAAATGGTTTGGAGGTACTCATCATGTTTGAATGCATTAAAGCAATGCAAATTAAACAATGATATAAAACAAAACTAAACTTTAATATTGCACAAAATACAAAAAAATTACATAAATAAATAGAAACAATACAAGCATTTTTGGACTCAAATCATAGAGACCATTTTCAAGTGTGGATAAAGAATGTAATTAAATATGAACAGTATTGGTGAAGTTGGGTATGTATAATAACAAATCAGGAAAGAGAGTGAATGATAAGAAGATAGCAGAGAGGGATGATTTTTAGCAAAATAAACTTGATGTAAAAACTTATGGCAGAGGATTGAATAGCAATAGGAGGAAAGGAAGGAATTGAACTTATTGTAGGGATAGTGAAGAGGGAGATGCAGCTATAGGAGAAGGAAGGTTATAATGACTAATATAAATATTTTGTATTTAGAAAATGAAACAACTTATTTAAAACTGAAGTTTATAGTGGCAGACCAGATTTGTGGAATTGAAATGGAAGAGCTATTAAATGTCTGGGATTGGACAATTTCCAAAAGTAACTACAGTAGAACCTTGATATCGGAATCTCACAGGAACAAAAAAAATCGATATAAAGAGTTTTCGAGATATCAAGGTTCAACTTACAATTCCAATACAAGTAGGCCTCGATTAGTGCGAATAATTGGTTCCACGAATTTCTCGCACTAATTGAAGTATTAACTCTATGGAAAATATGGTAATTAGTTCTTGCTTTGTGAGATTCTGGCCATTAGCTAACTTCACAATGAATAACTACAATAAACTTAACACTAACTGTTTAAGAAATATTTATTTTCATATTTTACATCATTGTTCATCATCTAAATTAATAACTTACCAGGAATTGCGTCTCATATCATCATCAAACCAACCGCCAAATCAAAACTAAAATAGCGAATCGAAAGCGGAAGTTGAGCGCCGCCTGGCCGCCAATTCTGGGTCGAGAATTGAGTGAATAGGCCGATTTGCAATTAAGCATTGCAACTTTATTGAATCAGTAAATTAGTTCCAGATAGCATTAATAAGCGAAGTTAATGAACCAATGAGAAATTTTTAACAAGTTTTCTATTTGTTTATTAGCAGAATACGACACCAAAAGATAACAAAAACAAATTTTTTTCACAAGTTTTATTTTAAATAAAGAAATCAGATAATAAACAAAAGAAAATAAATAATATCGGTAGCACAGCAATATAATAGGCAAATAAATTTGTAAAGATATCCTTATTTAAAAAAATTTAACAAAGAATGCTTTTATGTCGCTCAATCACATCCATTTTTTGCTGTAGCGTAATCACTTCTCTTTTTTTCGTTTCCTGTTTTATCATCAAAAGTGTTCTTCCTTTTATCCATTTTGATACTTTTTAAAAGAGAAAATTCTGTACTATACTGTATGTATACGATAGCAAAGCTAAATAATAGTAGTACGTAATGTTAAACAGTTAACGGCAAAAAGCCCATCTTTCTGATGTTTCACCCCTTCAAAATTGTGTGACCGTTCTTGGACTGCTCCTCGTCCGGTTTTACTAACCGAAAATTAACGGTAATTTGTTAATTGACATCATAAAAGGAGCTTTGTTAATAAGACTGGTCTGTGCTTAAAACTCACACTAATCGAATATTTTCTCGCACTAACCGAAAAACGGTATCAATTTTATTAGTCGCACTAATCGAAGTCGCATTAATCGAGGCCTACCTGTACTAACGGAATTCTAATTTAGAATTCTGTTAGTATTGGAATTGTGCCTGATGTCTAGGACCGAAAACATTAGCAAAGTTTGATAAATAAAACTTTTTTTCTTTACTGTTTCGAAGTCGCATTAATCGAGGCCTACCTGTACTAACGGAATTCTAATTTAGAATTCTGTTAGTATTGGAATTGTGCCTGATGATTAGGACCGAAAACATTAGCAAAGTTTGATAAATAAAACTTTTTTTCTTTACTGTTAAGTAGTGCTGTTTTATCATTGTATAATATATGAGTCAAGCAGTTTGCTAAATAGATTTTATAAGTCTAATGGAGCAGAGCCAGCTACGATTAATGGAACTATATAGAATGTGTTTAAGAACTGGTATAAAAAAAGTGAAAGCTGAAGAAACTTTAACATTCCTTAAACAGTGTAAAATTAATCAAGTACTTTCAACATCAATTTTTAGGATAAAACTTCCGATAAGATCGAAAGTAGTGTTCAACAGAACCAAAAACATATGCCGTAAAGTTGCCATATCGGATGCGAAAAGACGATATTATAAGCTTAAAAAACAATTTGAAGAGTTATAAGTACCAAGAAGAAGAAGGGAGGATACCCTTGACTGTAGTACAGCAAGAATTAAGTAACTAAGTACTGCAACTTAAGGAAGCTATACATCAGTAAATTAAAATGGATTTTTAAACAGCAACTTAAAGAAGCAAGAAAGCAAATTTTTAATCTAGATCAAGTGTTGACGATAATGGGAGATATAAATATCCCAACCTTTGCAGAATGACTGATGAGAAAAGGTTCGTCATACACGTTATTTAACCTAACGTCGGTGGTGGAAGATATTCCCATTTTTGAGGAAATGATTAGAGACCAAGGTGATCTCGAAAAAGAGAACTTTAGATGGATGTTTTTGAACCAGAAAACAAGAAGAGATAAAATGAGAAAAGATGCAACGGAAGCAAAGCAGGATAGGATGGATGTGAAAAGAACCTTAAGATGGATGGAAGAAAAGAATTATATAGTTACAAGAGAAGATAAGACAAGAAAATGGTACTCTTAGACAAAGACATTTATGATAAATTCTTACTAGATTATATTGAAGATACCAGGGCTGAGCAGTTAAAGCAGGATCCAACAGAAAAGCTAGCAGCTAAAGTAGATAGGTTAATCAAACACCCGCATATCCTGCAGTTTTGGAAAGTAAAAAAGCAAGATGCACCTGCCAGCCCAAGGCTATTTGCCTATTTGAAGAGACATAAAACTCCAATGGAGCTAGGCCTATAGTTGAAGAGAGACTAACTCCGACGTACTACCTGGAGAAAACCATAGCCAATTGGTGTAATAGCATTCTAGGAAATACAGAGAACACAACTTCTGATACGTTCACATTCTTGAGAAGGTTAAAAGAAGTACAAATAGACACCAGAGACATTTTAGCTTCTTACGATTTTGAAGCATTGTACCCTTCATTGGAGATTGAACCGGTGTGTTTATATTTTTATAGATTCATGCTAGAGCACCTCCCACAAGACCAATCGGATCCTAATCTGTTAAGAGAGATAGCCCACACCATCTGCCATGGGTCTTACTTTACATTCAGAGAAAAAAAGTATAGACAAGTTAAAGGCGTGCCTATAGGGAGTCCTATAGCAGGCACTCTAGCTGAAATTATTCTAAGAATTGCAGAAGACCAAATACTCCCATGTTTCCAACCTCAGATAAAATTGTATAATAGATATGTAGACGATGTTTTGGTGCTTTGGAAAGATGAGTCTAGAATTGATGTTTTTACGGATGAGTTCACCCTAGTGCAATTTGGCTTAAAGTTAAAGAAGGACCAGGTAAGTAGCTGGCTAATACATTATTTAGACCTTCAGTTGCAGATCGAAGGACGAAAAATCATAACGAAAATCTACAGGAAGCCGACCCATCAGGCAGTCCTCATCCCTAGATGGTCAAATGATCCGATTAGCTGTAAGAAAGCGGCGTTCTGGAGCCTATTTAGAAGAGCCATGTTATACTGTAGCAAAGAAGAAGATATGAGAAAAGAATTAGATTAAATAAAGAGTATAGGAAGGCAGCACGGATATACGAGATCGTTCCTGTCACAGATACTAAGGCAAGTAAAAAGGAAACTTTCCACCGACACTAATACAACGAGATCGGAGAGGAATAATCAAGGAGAGTATATGCCTATACCCTACCATCTAAAGGACTTAAATGTCATAAAGAAAATAGTGAAAGGTAAAAATAAAAAGATAGCTCCTAGGAGAGCCACCACCATCTTTAATGCCATCCGAAATGATAAAGACCCCCTTAAAGATCTGGAACATAAAGGGGTATACAGAATACCTTTAAAAGAAATGGAATAAAACGAAAAGAAAGCATATGTGGAAGTTACAACTAGAAAGTTATCTAAGAGGCTAGAAGATCATAAAAAAGACATAGGACAAGCCAAGTTAACCACCTTGCTTGCACAAGAGGCATATGCTAAAGACATAGATATTCAATGGGAAAAAGCGGAAATAATAAAAAGAATCCTTCTTCATACACAACCAACAATTACTGAATCATTGGAAATCATAAAAAGGAAAGAAAAAGGAGGATTGATAAACGATAAACTAGCTTGGGAGCCGTCAGATGCATGGAAGTACATGCTAAGTAAGCGGTAATATTAATGATAAAGAACTGATTAATACTGTAAAAAAATATAGATTAATAGACTGGTTGTATAACCGATAAATAGTGAATTTAATTTAATTATATCTTTCATCTTATAATTTATTTATTTTGATAACATATAATTGTAAGTTGTTAACTTCACCTTAGTTGTCATTTAAGTTATATTTATATGTTAACCAGATTGTATTTAAAATTTTAAATTTAAACAAATGTATTCCAAAATCATAATCGAATTATAGAAACGTCTGTAACATTCTAATTTAGAATTCCGTTAGTATTGGAATTGTGCCTGATGATGGCTCCAGGACCGAAAATGTTAGCAAAGTTGGATAAATAAAACTCTTTTTCTTTACTGCTAAGTAGTGCTGTTTTATCATTGTATAATCAAGGTTCAATTTTTAAATAAAGATTTTTATGTCAATAATATATATCGTAGTTTTTAATACTGTATAAGACACTTTTTTTTTCATGAAAATTAGCATCTAAATACTCCTGCAACTTATAAATCAAAGGTTGAAAATATCACTGAATAAACATGATCATATTGACAAAAAACCTATCAACAATTAGAAGTAAAACTTAGAAAATGAAACTACTGTATGGCATGTTCAGTATTCTGAGCATGCATAAAAAAGTATCGGTAGCACATTTATGTTCTTTTGTTAAACTTAAATTCTTTGTTTAAACTCCAAAAGTGGGAAAAATTTGTAAATATTTTTAATTTCTCTAGCACAAAAATTATAAACTAATTTGGATAGCAAGAGATTTTGAAGAAAATACTTTGAGATCACTATTGAAATTACATTAGTTTAATGCTGAAAGTGCATGGAAAAAATTTTTTTCCACATATTGAGGGTTTCGAGATAGGTTCAAGATAACAAGGTCACACTGTATTTAGTTTGTATATTAGATGCAATAACTCTAGTATCCTCTCAAGTTGGTTCATACTTGTCAATAAGTATTTTTCCCCCCTTATAAAATTATCATAACCCTAAAATTTACTTCTCAAGCAATCACTTACTTGGGCCCCTCATTTATAAAATTAAACAACTTGCATCTAAAATTTGGCTTAACCTCTCCCTTCTCCTGTGTGTCCCTTTGTCATATGCTTGTTAATGATAGGGACCTTAGATCTTTCTGAATGTTACTGCATTTATTCTATTCCACTTAAATTCCATCAAAACACCATCACTTACATTGATGCCACTACCAGAAGCTTAGATATTCACATTTCTAAACATCTTACTAACATTCATAATAAAAACTATAGCTCCTCCCTGGTTTAAAAAATACTTGTTGACAAGTACAAACCAAGTTAGGAGGATGTTTGAGTTATTGTACCTACTATCTCAACTAACTCATTACTCTTCCATTAAGCCTTAAAAATTGTTTGATCCCAGGTATTTAATAACTCTCTTATTTCAATTCCACAAATTTAATCTACCACTATAAACTTTAATTCTAAAAAAATTTTCATTTTCTAGATACAAAATATTTATATTAATTTTTATAATCTTCTTCCTCCTACAGCCATATCTTCCTCTTTGTTATTCCTGTGAAGTTTTTACATTTACATAGAAACTTACTGTTATCTTCCTTCCTATTCATTCTCTTCCCAGTTTATTAGGATTTATTGAAAATTTGTAGGATCCACTGGAAGCAATAAAATCCAACAGTATCTTTTTATAATCATTCGTAGGGAGGACTACCACCATCTTTTTATCCCCTCATACATGTCAATGAGGATTCTTCAAGCCATTGTGTAGTTCGGTGGTTCTCAACCACTGTGCTCCAGCACACTAGTGTGCCGCCAAACCTTTGACAATGTGCTGCAAAAACTTAAGAATGAATTGTATGTATGTATAAGAATTGTGTAAATATAATTGTATGAATCTTTATATTATTAATAGTCAAATGTGGCTGACTGGATCTCTCTTTTTCGGTTGAACTACTGTACCGATTTCTATAAATAAGGTATCTTTAGAAAGGTCTAATTTTTGGATGTCTGCAACAGCCCAAATTATTTGTTGTTATTAATAATTTAAAAATTAAAGAATAGAAATTACATTGAAATTGTAGTTCTTCTAAAAAGACGGAATTCACAGATGGCACTGTAATGTAATAATGGATGCAATTTTACGATTCCCTCTTGGATTCCCTACATGAGTTCGGAGGTGTTTTTGTCATTATATATGATATTAAGATTACAGGGTTATTCAAAATGATGGACCCAATTTAATTAATTTGTATTTCATGAAATATAAAGTGGATATGAACAATCTACATACTAATAAAAAGAGGAAGTTTCAAAGTTTTTTTACCACAGGTTATAAATGTTCAATGTGTCCCTCTTTGCTGCACAGCAAACATCTAAGCGGTAGCCAAACTCGTCCCACACGCGAAGAAGCATGTCTTGTGTTACTGAGTTCACTGCAGCAGTGACACGGTTCCGCAGGTCAGCCAGAGTTGTTGGTTGAGGTGTGATGTAAACAGCCTCTTTAACATAGCCCCACAAGAAAAAGTCAGATGGTGTGAGATCAGGAGATCTCGGTGGTCAGAAGTGTAGGGCCAGGTCTTGATTTCCCATGCGACCTATTCATCGCTGGGGAAGGGATTGATTTAAAAATCCTCAGACATCATGGTTCCAATGGTGTGGAGCTCCATCCTGTTTGAAAATGAAGTCTTGTGAATCATTGGTAAGTTGAGGAAAAAGCCATTGCTCCAACATGTCCAGGTATGTTATTCCACTTACAGTGCTTTCTGCAAAAATAAATGGGCCATAAACTTTTGTCCGTGATAAGGCACAGAACACGTTTAGCTTTGGCAAGTCTCTCTCATGTTGCAATGTTGTATGGGGATTTTGCAGACCCCATATGCGAACAGTGTGTCTATTCACTTTTTCACTAAGATGGAACGTAGCTTCATTGCTAAAAATTAAGCTTGGTAGAAACGCTTCATCCTCCATCATTTCTAGCATATCACCACAAAATTCAATACGCTTTTCTTTGTCATTCTCAAGGAGAGTCTGCACAAGTTGTAAGTGGTAGGGCTTGTACAGCAAATGCAGTCTCAAAACTTGCCATACAGTTGGTTGGGATATTCCTAGTTCTCTACTAGCTCTACTGGTTGACTTTCTTGGACTACGAACAAAACTGTTTTCTATTCGTCTGACGTCATCCTCTGACACATGCGGTCGGCCCAGGCTTTTTCCTTTGCAGAGACATCCAGTTTGTTGAAATTGCTTAAACCAACGGCTTATGCTTTTCCTAGTTGATGGTTCAATGCCGAATCGGAGACGAAATGCCCACTGCACTGTAACTGCCAACTCACTTCTTGCAAACTCAAGAATGCAGAAAACCTTATGCTGCACAGTATCTGTCTTACTCACAACTGACAGTGACACGAAATACCTGCCTATTGGCATGAGTCCCCTAGTGGCTGTTTACGCAACTATCACCATCCAAGCGGTGGTAAACAAAACTTTGGAACTTCCTCTTTTTCTATTCGTCTGACGTCATCCTCTGACACATGCGGTCGGCCCAGGCTTTTTCCTTTGCAGAGACATCCAGTTTGTTGAAATTGCTTAAACCAACGGCTTATGCTTTTCCTAGTTGATGGTTCAATGCCGAATCGGAGACGAAATGCCCACTGCACTGTAACTGCCAACTCACTTCTTGCAAACTCAAGAATGCAGAAAACCTTATGCTGCACAGTATCTGTCTTACTCACAACTGACAGTGACACGAAATACCTGCCTATTGGCATGAGTCCCCTAGTGGCTGTTTACGCAACTATCACCATCCAAGCGGTGGTAAACAAAACTTTGGAACTTCCTCTTTCCTTTGGCATGTAGACTGTTCATATTCACTTTATATTTTGTGAAATACAAATTAATTAAATTGAGTCCATCATTTTGAATAACCCTGTATATTTCCGCTCATTTATATGAGCGAGCAATTCCTAGTATATATTAATAGTGAAACTTGGTTGGATGGATATCCTTTTGCAGTTAAACCACTGTACTGATTCCTATAAATAGGTTATCGTTAGAAAAATCTAACTCTCGAATTTCTGCGACAGAGAAAATTTTTTGTCGTTATTCATAATTTAAAAATTAATTGAATAAAAATTAAATTAAAATTATAGTTTCTCTAAAAAGATAAAATCCGCAGGTGGGTGCTATAACTTAATAAGGGCTGCCATTTAATGATCCTGTGTACGAGTATATCTGTAATCTGAATGTAATAAATAATAATAAATACAATAATCTGTTAATAAAAATTTGTTATTAAATCTAAATTATTATTTAAAATATTTAGGTGGCCCGCCAAATTTTAAAATATTAAAAAGTGTTCTTCAACAGAAAAATGGTTCTCAACAGAAAAAAGGTTGAGAACCACAGAAATAAGCATATAAAACACACAAACATCCAATTTAAAAATATTAAAATGAGTTTCTGAATAGAAAAAAGGTTGAGAACCACTAGTGTAGTTCTTTGAACACATGACTCTTAGCCTATGATTTTTATTAAAGATAAGTTTATTTTAATTTTAGTTCTAATAAGTATGTTTTTTGACTGATTATTCTGGATTTAGTTTACATAATTTAACACCATCATTTAATAAGATTTTTAATCGTGGGTTCTCTTGTAAGTTTATGTATAATAATTAAGAGGAAGTATACAATATAAACATTATAATGCTTGAAATATTGAACCTTTGTATGCTGCCTTTGTTGTTTCCTATGATGATTGCTTTGTGTGCTACAGTGCTCTAGGCCAGGGCTGCCCAACTTTTTTTTATGATCGTGAGTTACTTTTTTCACCGGAGTGATATAGCTATCTACCGATATACAGGGAATAAAAGTACAAAATAGCAATGTCGTCTATATAATTCAAAATTTATTAAATAAAATAAATCAATTCTTCATATATGAAAATATAAAAATAACTATGAATACATGGGTACATAAACAAAAATTTTAATGCAATATTTGGCATTGTAGATTAATCTTAAAATTTTTTATGAATATATTTTGTTGTGAATGTAAGTTCGATTTTAAATCTAAATTTTGCTCTGCTTATTTCGGAGTCTCTGGGATATTCATTTTCATAATTGTGGAACATTGTTCAAAAATGTCTTTCGATATTTCCCTTTTTTGGAATAGCAACAACTGAATTACATATTAGACAACTTTTTTTGGAATAGCAACAACTGAATTACATATTAGACAAGAGCATTTGGTAATCAACCATGAAAAAAGAAATCATGGTATTGAGAAGTTTTAATTTTCTTTTCTATGCTCATAATTATGGTTAAAAAAGAAAAAATTAATATAATTGAAGAAGTATATTTTTTAATAAATTTAACCCTTTTAGTGCTGAACAATGATATATTGTCCGGATCTGAGTAATATAATAAAGAAAGAAAAGACATTTGAACCTGTAAATGCATTTGTCTAATAAACTTTTGCTTACTTATCGAATAATCTTCATTTATTGTTTTTGATACACAGGTAGGCCTCGATTAGTGCAAATAATTGGTTCCACGAATTTCTCGCACTAATCGAATAAAATTAATAAATACAAATAAATATTAAATTGTAAAATTGTTATATAAATATACATAAAGAAAAGAAAGGCAATTTTTTTATTAAATTCATATTTGGAATTACCTGATAACTTTGCTGTGCTGTGCTGTGTTGTTTTGGGTGCTGAATAATCAAAAAAATACCACACTATTAATATCATAATTGATTTTTCTGCATATATATAATTTCATTACAGATAATTTTCTCTCATTGATAGATCCAAGCATATTCACTCATTGTTCCATATATTTCCCTTCAGAAAATTTTTTATATTCCATATGATCTCTTGTTTGTAAATTTATGGATTTTTTTATTGACTAATAAATTAAAACTTTCAGATTGATACAGACAATGAAAATAATAAAAATGATTAATATTTATAGTACCAGTTTTTGCAATGAGTTTTGTTTATTTATTTGCACAGTATCTTGGATTTTTTTAGTTCTAGATCAGGGCTGTCCAATTATAATGAACCCGAGGGCCACAGCCATGTTTACTAGAGATATGGAAGGCCGCAGTTTCAAAAAAAGGGGGAGGGGCTTTGGTACTTGATACAGTATTGTCCAACAAAGGGAACGCATAAATATAACACTTTTTGGAAACCAATTTTATTTCCAGATTAATAAACCTTATTACAAAGGAACGCATAAATATAACTCTTTTTGGAAACCAATTTTATTTCCAGATTAACAAACCTTATTACAAAATTATATTACCAGATTGCATCCAAATAATATGTTACATGTTAACAAAAAGTTATAAAATATAAACAGTTAAAAAATATCGTGTTAACAAAAAGTTATAAAATATAAACAGTTTCAAAATTGTAAAATAAGCATGTATGTACCTATTTAATGTGATAAATGAGAACAGGCAGTAGCATATTCAAGGGCTGGATATTTACATCCATTCCTGTTGCAGCTATCTGCAGAATATGTAAAAGAAGAATCTCTAAGGCAGATTCTGAACTGATTCTTAACTATCTTCATGTTAGAAAATGCACTTTCATACAAATAAGTACTACCAAACATTGATATTACTTTTCGCCCAAAATCACAAAAGTTAGGAAAACATTCGTTAAACAAAGTAGTTTACCTATGTGATTTGTTACAAAAAAGTCATTTTCTCACCGCTACTAATATACTCAATTTTCATTTTCTATTTTACTTTTTTTCTCACTCATTTCACAAATGCAACGAACTCCTGGTAAAATAAAAATTAAATTAAACAGTAAAATAAAATTAAAACAGAATCTCACAACAACGGTCACGCAACCACTGAAATAGTGTGTGTTAGAAACCAAAAAATAACTAAAATACTGTCACAATTCAAAACTTTAAACTGAAATAGCTAAAACTAAAATTGCGTGATCGACAGTCTTTTAAAGATGTGATGTCATTGATATCTTGTTGATCATCAAATAATTACTAATAATTAGGAACAATTAATTAGTTGAGTTAATATAATTCAATTTTAGGAATCTTTTTATTAATTTCTTAAAAAATAAATAAATAAAAGTGAAAAAAACATTAAAAAGTAATATTATATCACAAATCGTGAAAGCCTCGCGGGCTGCCTTTTGGACAGCCCTGTTCTAGATGATGATGAAACATTATTTATAAATATTAGTTTCAAATTAAAAAATTGCATTCAAATCCAGATACTTATTATTATAAACCAGAGATCAGGAATAGTTAACTAAATCTGGAATCTCCAGATGAAAACCAGACAATTGGTAGAGATAACTATTGTACTATTGAAAAAGGCCAAAAAATGGTTCTTGTTGAAAAATCATTAAAACTCAAAAAATATTTAAAAATAGTTAAATTTTATTTCTGTATAACTAAAATTTGCTATAAGTTATAATTAAATGACACAATAATTTTATGTAGTTATAATAAAAATATGAAAAAAATTTTCTAAAATTATTTGAAAAAGTGAAAATGTGAAAATCATGTGAGTATATCATATTTGATATGCATGTAAGCATTTATATAATCTACAATTATAGTTTTTAAATTTTAATTTGCTATTAAGTTTATTCTCTTTCACTGCTGTTTAAAATAGACATTTGTCCAAAAATGTTGAAGATGCTATTAAATTTTGGATCTATTATATTTGTTTTATTATAAATTTATAAATAAGCTTTAATATTAATGTAAAAACAATTGTTGATGATTATCTGTAATGAAATTATACAATTGATTATCTTTTAGTTTTTTTATATTAGGATTAATGCTGATTAATTTCTCTATATTAAGATTAATTATAAACTTCTGATTTTTGAAATTATATAGTGTAGAATAGTTTCAAGATAAAAAGAATTTTAATTTGTTACTGAATATTAATTTTTCTTTTTATGAAAAAAATTTTAAATTAATGTTAAGAAATATTATATTATTGTTGATTATTTTTGTAAAACTATTGCTTCTAACAGTAAATTTTACTGATATGATATAGATTTGTAATGAATTTTAGGAAATTATTTAATAAAATTTTAATAAACCAAAAATTAAATAATATAAAATCTAAAGAAATACTAGTTACTATATTTAATGCATAATATAACGAAAGCAAATATGCTTTAAAATACTTGTTTTATAAGTTACAAGTTTGATTATCATCCAGTGACAACTTTGTTACAATATTTAAGCTTAAAATATCAAAACACAGTTGTAAAAAATAAATATCATTTTTTTAAAATAACAAAATAATAATTGTTATATTATGATTTGAAATGTAATACAAAAATTTTATAATAAGCTCAAATAAGAAAATTGAATTAATATGTTAAAAGACTAATATCCACAGGAAAAAATACTTTGAAAATATAATATATATATTTTTCAAGGGAATTTGCAAAAATAAATTGTTAAAATTACTATTATATCATGTATATACATTTAAAAATTATTAGAGAGATGTTTATAATTATATATTAAATCCAAATTAAATATTCATTTATTTATTGCTAATTTTGGTGACAATTGTTTTTATGATGAATGACTTTTTGTTTTATCACTATCAATTGTCAAAAATATCAATATTAATTATTAATAAAATAGTTTAAAAGTTTAAGAAATAGTTTGCATGTAACTTCTATAAGATTCCATGTATTAAAATATGACTTTGCTATGGTTTCTTAATTGTCATTTCAGTTTAGTTTTCAGTTATTGTGATTTTTTTTCTTCAGATAGACAAATCTAACTGAAGGTAGCTTTATTTAGGAATAGAACTATAATAATTATAAATATTGCTATTATTATAATAGACAATAGAAATAAGTTCAATTTTTTAGGTAGAACTATTTATTTATTTATTTTTTTAAATAACTAAATAGTTCTACCTAAAAAGCTGAGCTTGTATCTATTGTCTATATATAAAAAAGTAGAAAATATTAATTATTTTGAATTTTATTATTATAATATTGCTATTGATGTGATTAAAATTTGAAAATATTTTTTTAAAAAATAGTGAATATAAAATTCATTATAAATGATCACCTATTTTCTTCATTATCCTCAAATATTGTAATCAGTCTATCTCTATTTATTGGGTTGTCTGAAATGTCATATCGCATTTTTGTAACAGATGCGATTGTTCATTTTTGGAAGTACTAGAGTTATTCGCATCTCTGTTACTTTTATGTCATTTAACAGCTGATGGTTTTAGCTTCATTTAAAAAAAAATTAATCCATTTTATTTTTTACAAATTTTACAATAAGTTGAAGATGAAAGACCAAACTTTTCATTTTCGCCATATTTTATTGTTTTACTTCCATAAAGAGAAAAATGTGCGTCAAGCTTGTGAAAAGTTGCATAAAGTTTACGGTGACAATGTTCTACAAGAACATCAGTGCTAACAATGGTTCACAAAATTCTATGCTGGTGACTTTGATCTCAACAATGCTCCTTAGTCAAGAAGGCCAACTGAGGTTGATGACGATAAAATAAAGGCATTAATTGAGTAAGGCAATGCATAAAATAAACGCATCAATTTCTCATTGTTACACAACATGAGAAATTGCAGAAACATTGGACATCCATCATTCAACCATTCATGACCACCTGAAGAAGCTAGGATACATAAGCAAGCTTGATGTTTGGGTTCCTCATGAACTCAAAGTTCATTCGATGGCACACATAAACATCTGCGACATGCTTATTAAACATGAAGAAAATGATCCTTTTTTGAAGCGATTGATAACTGGTGATGAGAAGTGGATCGTTTACATCAATGTGGTGCACAAATGGTCTTGGTCCCGGTATGATGATCTGCCTCAAACAACATCGAAAGCAGACATTCATCAGAGGAAGATTATGCTCTCAGTATGGTGGGATTTTAAAGGTGTCGTGTTTTTTGAGATTCTATCAAGGAACCAAACAATCAATTCAGAAGTGTATTGTTAGCAATTGAACATTTTGAACGAATCCGTCATCCAGAAACATCCAGAGCTCATTAATTGTAAAGGAGTTGTGTTCCATCACGACAATGCAAGACCCCACACAAGTTTGATCACCCACCAAAAAATATTGGAGCTTGGATGGGATTGTTGCCATACCTACATACTCTCCTGATCTTGTGCCATCAGATTTCCACTTGTTTTGCTTTCTTCAAATATCCTTGTGTAGTATGACATTCAATTCAGATGAGGCTGTAAATCAGCACCTTGTTCAGTTTTCTGTCAATAAAGAGAGGTCCTTCTATGAACAAGGAATTATAAAGCTCCCTAAAAGATGGCAAAAGGTTACCGAGTAAAATGGGCAATATATCTTTGATTGATCTTTGTTCTTTATATAAATAAATATACTTTTTAAAACACAGAAAAATATGCATCTTGACTTTTCAGACAACCCAATAGTATATTAATCATAAATTAGTTTTTACTATAATCACAAAATGTATGTGCAACTAAATTGTTTAAATATACACTCTGTTTCAGAAAAATGATGCACCCCTAAAAAATAGAATGAGAACAGTGAAAATCTATATAAATGCTTTTTAACTATACATACAATTGATTAAATTTCATTGCCAATGTAGACATTTCAAGAGTGCATGCAAAAGGTGAATGCAGAGCTAATATAAGAAGCAGCATTCATAAGTGCAGAAATATCTGACCAATTTTGCTGTTTCATTATGTTAAGTAGTCTATGAAGATGTTCTATGATGTATCTATCAGCAACATGAACAATTGAGTAAGTTTAAGAGAGGCCACATCATATGCCTACAACAAATCTGTGTTATTATTTTGCAACAGTGCTTATTTACAAAATGATTTTCACATACAGTATAAAACAATATATGTATTACATAAAATTATAATAAAATAAATTGTACTGAAATTATTAAATAAAAGTAAACAATAAGCCAAATAAGTAAGATAAATCGTTTATTAAAAAACGTTTTGGAATAAACATGGATAGCCAAAACATTTTTGAATAAACAATTTAGCTTATTGTTTACTTTTATAAAATAAATTTGTTTTTATAAATTTAAACAAACATTAATAATAATTGTTCGAACCTATTGTCAAAACTTTGTGTACAAAAGTAAGAGCGGACGAGCATTATTAATAATACTATAATTGAAAATTAATGAATAATGATTATTGATATAACTAATAAATGCTAACTTTTAACAGCCACTAGAATAAATATATAACTAAATATTTTTATATGTATGCTTATTGTGAATGATTAACAATTATCAGCAGGAAGTTCCAAAGTTAAGTATTCTCAAACTTTGTAATGACTGATGAGGATATTAGTGCAAAAATATTTTCATTTTTTGAAAATTAATGTTTTAATTACTTTGCTGTTTATCTTTATAATCTTAAACATTAATTTATCAAGATGAAAAAAATAAGAATTCGTGACAAAAATTTATATTAACTTGAACTGTTAGTCCTTTTTCGGCTACTTACAAAATTTTGCATAATTTTACATAAAAATAAAATGAACTTTATTTTTAATGAAATTTAGTTTTAAATAATAATGCATTGCTCTATGTAAAAGCAAGAATTTTTAATTATAAGGCTGTTGCTATACATTTAAAATTAATTTACAGAAATACAGACTTATGCAAGAATTATGCCTTTAGCAATGCAATGTTAATTGAATTTACAAATATAAATTGTTACAATAAACTTTAACAAGAGCAGAACTACTAGAAATTTGTTAATGATTTTTATTTAAATTTTCCATTAGTTTGAGATTTTTAAGGTAAAATAAATAAGGAATGGATGTATATATTCAGCTAGTTTAATCCCTATAAATACTAAATTATGTTACAAAAGATACATAATAAAAAAGATTATATTTAATAACATATTTTTTCTTTTTTTCTTTTTAGAATGATTATTATGCTCATATATCATCAATTAGATATTAATAATTTGATATATAATAATTAAAACTATAAAATAAATATGAGTTAGAAGTAATGTGCTATCAAATGCATAGTGAACATTTAACTAACATATTGAATTTGTAGCAATATTCCTAATTCACATTTTCTAATTTCAAGGATATCACTTTCTACCTTTGTTTATAAATATAGAAACAAGCTCAGTCTTTTTAGGCAAAAATGTTTAATAAATTCTTGCATACAAATTAACTGGAGCACTTTTGGCTTTTAATAAGCCCTCGTCAGCAGTTAGTATCTGATACTTACTGCTGACGAGGGCATACTAAAATCAAAAGCTTGTTTCTATATTCATATTTTCTATTTGAGTTAGTAACATTGTTACAAATTCAACATGTTAGTTGAGAGTTCATCACCACATGGATAGCATATTGTGTGTAAAGTCCATAAAAATAGTGTGTCAAGCACTTAATGAGCAAGTGATTTAATACATAAATATGTACTTTAATTATAATCATAGTATTTTCGACTTAAACATAGCAGATGGAATAAACTTAAAATACAATAAATACAAAATAAAATAAATTTAAAATACAATAATAGCAGCAGATGGAATAAACTTAAAATACAAAAAATGTAACAAGATAGTACAGCATTTAAAATCCAAAGATTTATGAATTACATATTTAGAAGGATTTTTATATGCATGATGAAAACATAGCCAGCAGTGAAAAAAAATGTAGTTATTACAAAAAATAATAGATTAAAATAAATAAGGAATAAATTCATGGATAAACAGTTACTAATATAAAATATAAATAACAAAATAAAAACTAAAAAGATTTTCTAAAATTAAGCCTATATTACTCTCAATGTTGATATGAGTAGTCCCACATATTTGCACATTAATTCCTTGATTATCATTGATAATGTTCATATTTGCTTCTAGCTGCTATTTCAAGAGATTTCAATAAGAATCCTTCAATGGGTGTGTGCAAATCTCACCACTTTTACTTCATCCCAATCTATATCAAGGTTGAATTCAAATAGTTTACCTAGAACAGTAGTATTTTTTTTCCCAAGATGAATATCACATTTATGTTCTAAATGTGGAGATCCCTGTTGAAAAGGATAATATAGATCCAAGAACTTCCTCTCATCATATTTACTGTAATTTTATCATTTCTTAATTTTATATAGATTGTTGGATATCTAATGATTGCCAGTTTTTTTAAATCAGAAGTACATGCAGCATTTCTAAATGACTAAAGTTTTGATGTATCACGTGGCACTTTAATAAGTCATTGGTCTTAGGATAACTGATAAAGCAATTTTACCATTATTATTCTGTCTTATATTGCTTAATGATTTTTCCATGTCATTAAAATAGATTTCATAAATTTTAGGATGTAACAATGTTTCATTCCATAATGAATAATGTTAAAAAAGTCTTCTTTTTTACAATTGCTAAAGCAGTGCATAAAAATTTTCTTGAAAAAGGCATGGAAAGCCAATCTTTTATATTTTACAGGGTCAGGTGATCATGCTGGAATAATTGCTGGATAATAAGTAAGTTTCAAAAAAATGTTTGTTTCATAATGCTCTTACAATGGGAGGCCAGAACCTCCGTTCCACTGATTTCAATTGGCTTTAATACACAGGTTGTGTTCCATTGAACAGTAACTCATGTAAAAGGGTTTAGGTTACTATGCCTTCGTTTTTAATAAAATCAAGATCAAATGTTATAATGCTAGATTGGTTTTAGAAGTAGTAAAAAACAAGCAAATATCCTTAACATATATGAGGTTCACAAATTAATACTTTTTGAGAAATCAAGGAATTAGTGATTTAAGTGTGATGCGTATATACCTAAAAATTTGCAGTCATTTCAATCAAAGCGGCAGCATAGCGATTAAGGCCCTTGCTGTGGAACTGAATGTTGTGAGTTTGAGTCTCCCTTATGTACCTTTCTTTCAAGTGAATAAATTAAAATATTACTAACAATAAAACTTCATGTAAAATCAAATTCTTTTTTTGCCATGCTTACGTTTGACAAAATCACTCTTCAATTATTGTTTGATCTGTTTCTTTTTTACCCCACTCACTCTCACTCTCTAATTGTCGTAATTCAATGTGCATCGGGTGATATGTAATATATTCCTTTGTGCTCGAAGCCTCTTTACGTATGGAATAATACAATTTGACGAGTTGCTACTATCCCATACGTAAAGAGGATTCGAGCGCAAAGGGATATATTACATATCACCCGATGCACAGTGAATTACGACAATTAGAGAGTGAGAGTGAGTGGGGTAAAGCAAGAAACAGATCAAACAATAATTGAAGAGTGATTTTGTCAAACATAAGCATGACAAAAAAAGAATTTGATTTTACCTGAAGATATTGTTAGTAATATTTTAATTTATTCACTTGAAAAAAAGGTACATAAAGGAGACTTGAACTCACAATGTTCAGTTCTGCAGGCAAGTGCTTATAAATCACTAATTCCTCAATTTCTCAAACTATTAGTTTGTGAACCTCATACAGTGGGTGCGTTATTTTTAATTTTATTACAGAAATCACTTATAATAGAAAAAATCTTTATAACTATTAAAATTTGACCAATACAAAATGGTTGAACATGCAGCTAATCTCACTCTATCAAGAGAATTAATGATGAAGATTTCTAAG
This sequence comes from Olivierus martensii, assembly GCA_000484575.1. Taxonomy (NCBI): domain Eukaryota; kingdom Metazoa; phylum Arthropoda; class Arachnida; order Scorpiones; family Buthidae; genus Olivierus; species Olivierus martensii. Next base: position 72,395 of record AYEL01067391.1, read on the forward strand.
AGTGATATCACAATCTATTACTTATCAAGGTAGCCATGATAAAACCATGTGTTAATGGGGTCTGACTGTATTAAAATCTATATAATTATACATCCTTCATATATTAATAAGATGCAAAGAATAAATACAAAAATAATAACAACATACTAAAATCTAATAATAATAATAAAATCAAAATCTAAAAATCTCTTTAAATGAAAAATTTAAATGACTAAATATTATTCACATGAATTACTGTGTTGCAGGATGATAATTTTCATAAACCAAAGAAATAAATATATTATTAAAACTGATATTTCCACCTTGCTATAAGATCACACCTATTTAAAATACCCAGCCAGCCAGGCTCAAGCTGGGGGTAACACAAGTGAATTATTGTAGTTAATCATGTGGTTATTCTTTCCAATGGAGTGAATAGTGTGTGTGTCTCTAATATGTTGTCTTCTCTAATTCCACTAGTTGTCTTTTATATTTGAACTTTGTCCCACATAATAGTTAGATGATGCTCTAAAGCTCTCTATGCCAAAGCTGTGTCCACTTCCCATTTACAGACTGCATTAATATATTCTTTAATCCTTTTTTCTATAGGCCTACAAGTAAAGCCTATATAGCACTCTTCCCTTTCTAGACTATAATTAAGGCATGGGACCTCATACACCCAGAACACTTCCTGATCTTACCTTTATCATTCCGTATGATGTCGAAAACTGTGCTACTCCTTTTAAATGTTATCAAACATTCCGTATGCTTTTCTAAAAATGGGCTTTAACTTACTGGTAATGGGGCTGAGATCTATCCCTTTATAAATAGGCTTAAGCTAAAAATGTTGTAATAAAGTTTTTTTTCTGTGTAGTGATGGACTGTTTTGTCTCTTACTATTACAAAGTGGCAAAATGTCTGTGGCAGAACCTTATCCAAATTTGCTTTTGCACATCTCATTCTCTTGAGATTATTATCCCAAATATAGTTTATATAGATCGGAAGAGCGTCGTGTAGGGAAAGAGTGTAGATCTCGGTGGTCGCACGCTGCAAAGTCCAGAGTTTGGCCTGAATTTAGGTCTTTAACTAAATTCTAACGTAAAAATAATTAACATCAAAACAACCTAACAACAATGTGATGTCTAACTGATGAAACAAAACCGGAAATCGGAACTTACAACTAAAAGTACCGATTAAGTGTTAGAATTAGAACGAACAAAACAATGTTAGAAACTTATACTAATAAATTGAAGAAATTCTCAAACAAGTTTAATGACAAAAATATATAAATTTATTAGACTCAAAACACTTACAAAAGTGTTAATAAATAATAAAAAATATTAAATTTATTAGACTCAAAACACAAAAATGTTAATAAATGCTTTATTGAAACGATAATAAAGCAACAATCAAATAATCAAAAAGCTTGTTTAATTAATTCAAATATCAACAATCCAGTTATTCACAAGAAATAAACCTTAAATACTACTTAAATTCTACTACCTCCACACCGATATAAACTTCAAACAATCGTCAATGTTTACAAAAAAGGTTGGCTAAGTGACATTTTCAAATGTCACTTAGCCAACCTAACGTTGATACACCTCTCTGAGTCGTCGGTTTTGTCTGCTTTTATATCTGAGTGATGTACAGTCCCGTGTAGCTTCATTTACATAAATATATGAATAAAGTTTAAATTTATTAGCTTACAGAGTTATTCATTCATGCCATCCTCTTTACAATTTAATTATATACCGAACAAAACATCAATACAGATCATTCTTACATTCTCATATTGGATCAGTGGTAAAATTAGATGATGATGTCATTACCTAGGACAGCTCTTCCGGAGGACGGTTCCCGATTCCATATCATGTGATTGCTAACTACGATGGAGAAGGTGAGAGTAAGTTATTTCATAAACAAAATATAATACGTTAGATAATTAGAAAATAACGATAAATAATAAAGTGCATAATAAAATAAAATAAAAGAGGTCAGACTTAACTTCCTCACAAGTTTGTTTTTGAATGTATATCTCTTAATTGAAATTTATAATCCTAAATTTTTAAAAGTTTGTATTCTTTTAAGAAAACAAACTAAAGCTTCATTTAATTGAATTGTATTCCATTTAATTCCATTCTTTGTGTTGAAGATAGTTGTTGGCCACTGAAAACATTTCAATAAAATTAAATTATTGTTTTCACTGCTAAGTACTAATTTTTGGAGTATTTCACATATTTATAACAAACAATAATTCTCTTGATTAAACAACAAACATGTTAGTTTTCTTGCTTTAGATTCATTTCCAAATTACATGACCAATTGTATATATAATATTTATTTCAATAAATATTTGAGTTTCACAAATTTCAATAATGTAACTCTGTATAAAACATTATAGAAAGTCAATCTTATTCTCTCTTGGGTCCAGAAAATTCTTTTAGCTTACAAATATAGAGATTGAGTATCTTTATTATAATTATATGAAACTGAAAATGCACATATGGAATTGGTGTAAACAAGCATTATCTGCATTTTCAAATAAAGTTTTGAATTTTTATTTTAAAATATATTTTAAAATCAAAATTCAGAACAGAAACAATGATGTAATAAAACTGTAAGTGAATTTATTTATAAATTTATTGCTGCTAAAAATTCCTGTATAATTAAAAAGTATTATAATAATTAAACTCAATAAAATGTTTTTAATAAATAACTTAAATTTTATTTTTTATAGTTGTCCTCCTCGAACGTTTCTTCCAGCTTTATGCCGCATTTTTTTAGATGAACAAGCTCCTGATAATGTTTTAGAAGTAACAGCTCGTGCAGTTACATATTATTTAGATATTTCTGCTGAATGTACTAGAAGAATAGTTGCTGTTGATGGGACCATAAAAGCTATGTGTAATCATTTAGTTGTTACTGATGTATCTTCCAGAGCTAGTAAAGACTTGTCCGAACAGTGTATTAAGGTAAATTTTTGTGTATATTTTTGCAGAAATTTAAAAAAATATTTATAATTAATGACATATCTAAAACTTTTTAAAATTTTTCTTTAAGGTTTTAGAATTAATATGTACAAGAGAAGCTGGAGCTGTATTTGAAGCTGGGGGTTTAAATTATGTTTTATCATTTATTCGAGATAATGGATGCCTTGTTCACAAAGACACCCTTCATTCTTCTATGGCTGTTGTTTCGAGATTATGTGGTAAAATGGAACCTCAAGATTCTTCTTTACCTTCATGTGTTGAAGCATTATCACTTTTATTAAAACATGAAGATAATCATGTAAGTTCAATACTTGGCATCAATCATATTAAGATAGTTGATTGAATTTTATGAATCTTAGAACAATTCTTTTTGATTTTTATAATACAGTGAAGCTGTATTAAATGACTATAATGAGTAAACAATAATTCTGAGTTTAGTCTATTTATATTTATATATAAAAAATATCTCACTTATAATGTGCAACTTCTTTATACATAGTATTACTCTGGTTCACCAGTCCAATTAGTCCATCCAGGAAAATCAAATTTCCAATTAATTTATACCCAGGTAAACCAAATTTTTTATTATTAAAAATGCTTTCAGCATTAAGTGAAGATCAGCCACAGTTTACATACAAGAAGTAAAGTGACCTTCAGTTAAGGTTGAAAACGTTTTTTAATAATAATAAGTTTGGTTTACCTGAACATAGCTTGCTCATACAAGCAATTAATAATTGCTTGTATGAACAACTTCTTAGATGTAATCAAAATCAGCCATTCTTTAAGGACAGATCAAGTAATTATTGTCATAACCAGTTATAAAAATATAAATTTACAAATACAAAATGCATGAAATATTATATTAAATGTCAATGATGTATCTTAGAATTGATATCCGAAAGATTTATAAATGTCCCATATTCATTTATTTATATATTAGATGTTTGCCAATCAAAATTAGAATCAAATTAAGTTAAAAAATTCAAATTTTGCAATAATATACTGTCCATTTTATATATAATTATCTATTATCTTTATGTTATTTCTTTTTATTGTAGCATTAAACATAGAAATAAGTGCATATTCGATCTTCAAATTACATCTCTCATAATCTTTATCATATTCATGCTAGAATATTGCATTTTACAGTAATTATGTAGGTAATTTATATTTATTTGTGAAATATTCTCCTTCATATAATTTTCCTCTCAAATATAAGATCCACAGTAATATGCTACTACTAATAAAAGTAACAGCATATTATTGTGCATGTTTTATTATATTCTGTTCTACTTTGAATGCTAATTAGCTACATATCTTATGTAATTGTATTCTGGTCAAATGTCTACTTTATATTTATTTTGTTGATTATATAATGTTTGTTAATTGAACTCTTATCATTACTCGTCTGCTTTGTTTCTAAGAGATAATAGGATATACATATGAGAGACTCGTCTTTATATAGAAAAGCTTCACATAGTTAAGTTGATATAATAATACCAAAGACCGCATCCATAGGCTCATTTAGATAACAGCTATATGGCAATAACATATGATTCTAAGGTAGAGAGCACTATTAAAAAAGTTCAAAAGAAAATAAATATAAAAACTATTAATAGAAGATAACTCACAATTTATGACAGGCTCAAGAATAATAAACATCTATATCCAAGCTCACAAAGCTCTGGTATTTACTCAATATTTTTTAATAATAATACATTAAATAAGCAACAAGAATATTTTAGCAGGACTTATAGGTCTCTATAAACAAGATTAAAAGAACATCAAGTAAACATAGCCATGGGTAAAGAATCAATTGCTCTTGCAGAATATGAATATCAATATGTCATTGACTGGAGGAATACTAAAATTGTTAAACCATTTGGAGTAAGTATCCAGGCCTCCACATTAGAAGCTGTATAGATTGCTGTTAGTTAAAGACAACACAAGGTAATAAATATGATTACACTTGAGGAGCCCTCATTGTCATGGCAATTGTGAGTGGTCCATACAAGTTAACTTCCATCCTTGTCTGCAGGTTTCAACTATCTTTAAAATTTTTTGTTTCATTGAAATAATTTTATTCCTATTGGTTTCAATGCTAAATTAGAAATACAGTTATATTTTGTTATTTAAATAATAATGGCAAATTGATTGTTTTGTTTTATGACTATTATATATAATGTTATTCATGATATATTACAGGGGTGGCCAAACTGTGGCTCATGAGCCATATGTGGCTCTTTGGTACCTTTAATGTGGCTTTATACCATGAAAGTCAATAGTAAATATGAAGAAAATACTTAAGTTAAACAAATTACAGATATATTATTTTTTTATCTATTGTAAAAAGTAGTATTCGTCTATATGAAATAAATGCATCTGAAATAAACAATTTTCAGATGCATTTTTGCAATTTTTTACTGATCTTACTTTTTACTGAGGCTCTTGAGTATTTGAGTCTCCTATGTGGCTCATAGTGACATGAAGTGTAGCCACCTCTGATATATTATTATATATTATACTTATGATTAATAAAATTCTTTGGTCTTTTAAATTAAAAATTCCATGATATACTCGAATGCTAAGTTTGTGAGGCATTGGGGTTTCCCCTGATGCCTCTCCAGAGTTCGGACCCCTTGCTGCCATTGTCTTTGCCCAGACTTCCATTGTGATCTCTCTATTAATTCCAACCTTAATTTGTGATTGGATGAGCCAGTTGAGAAATAAGTAAACTGCATTAACCACATCCATGAACTAGAACTTTTATTAGTAAATAACTTAAAATTTATCAATATAATTTTAACAAATAATGAGACAGTTCTGGTTACCAACAACGTACTTGTATCGGTGATGCAAAAAAACATGTACAGTTCCACACTTACACTGACAACGTAAAACAAAGTTCACAGTCCACATGAAACAAGACCAAGGACAATAATTCCAAACTTCACATCACATTGACAATCTATAAGCATGTACAAGTAGAACAGACACCAACAGAGAGCAATTACCAACACCTAGAACTTCTCTTTGACCATCCGGAGTCGAAAATATTTATACAATCTTGCTTCTTTGCATATTCATCTTTCTTTCTTTGATACACCTTAAATACAGCACTTAAATACTTCAAGAAAATTATATTCTGTATTTGAGTAATTGACGGAATATTAATAAAATAATTTATTTCAAAAAACATTGTATTTATTTTTTCTTCACACAAAGTCAACTGTGAGACCATGCCATTTTTGTCAACATGGCTGCCTGCATCAGACGCCATCCACCCACTTCAAGATAACAATTCCATTTTCTTTTCACAATATCTTCTTTTTAACAACTCCTTTTCTTTCTCTTGAAGCAAAAATTCAACATCCTTCACAAGTTCTAAAACAAAAATGTTTTAATTTAATTTATTGTTTCTAAAATAGATTTTATTTATAATTATATATTAGTAAAGGTTGAAAATGTTTTATTTTTAATAAAATATTTCTATTATTTAATGTTAAATGTAATTTGTGGACTTATGTAAAGCAGAAGACTTATGATTAAAATTTAAAGAGATATTCTATAGGTACTACAGAAAGACATTCTATTTGTACTCTCACAAGTCAGTTGAAAAAATCATAAATTGAAAATGACTGACAGTGGTGGTAATTTTAATAATAATTTTAATAATAATAATAATAGAATATTTAATCTCTTCAAGATAATAAAATCATCAGAATTGAACCTGGATTCTTAATGTGCTAAGAGATTGTTTTACTACATTTTTAATAAAACAAAAAAGTATTTCTATCCAGTATGGTATGAAAATAATCAAGTTTTTTATAATAATATAACGGAAATCATAAGATCAGATTATCATGAGTCAAATGATCATATGTAAGGGAGCACATGTATTAAAAATTTTCAGTAACTTTTTACTTTTAGTAAATTTTTTATTTTCAGCAAAATTTTCCAAATTTTTTGAGCCCAACTCAAATATTTGGCCAATTCAAAATAAAGACACATTCTAAGCATTTAGTATGGTTTCTTGTAAAAATGTCCATACTGAAAATAAAAAAAATTTTTAACAGGAGCAACAAAAATTTAAAATATTACAAATAAAACATTTATGGGATGGCCCATAAATTTCAAATACCTGTTGTGAAAGTGTTAAGCAAATGATGAAAAATGAACCATGAATGATGTAAAGTCAAGCCAATGAAATCAGTTTCCAATTATGTGCTTTTATTAGTATTTTAAAATGTTTATTATGACACAAATATTAAATTTTAAAGTTCCGAATAATGATATTTGAATTACATATGTAATTTACTTTCAAAATATCTACTAATAAATAAATTTCATACAAGTTACATTGTTAGTTTACATTTTTTGTTGTGTTAAGTTGAAGATGAATTTTTAACTTTCTAACAAGGTCTTTACTCTAATAAATTAAAAATTAGTGACAAATTTGTAATGATTTGAAACATTGCCCTATGATTGATATGATCCTTCTCTCTTAAGAAATAATAGGAACATAACTAATTTCAGTATATATAAAAATTCAGAAGTAACATTATCAAGAAGGTGTGTAATTAAGATAAATTTATATAATGATTTTATTATATCAGATTTTTTTCTAATAAAAATATAAATTATTTTATTTACACCAGAGTTGCAGAGTCTGAGGTTTTTGGGTGGAGTTGGAGTTGGAATTTTAAACTGCCCTGAATTGGACCTTACAAATTTTAGGGAGTTGGAGTCAGATTTTTTTTAAAAGGTGGAGTCTGAGTTGAATCATTTGCCATCTGATTCTGGAACCCTGGGTTATAGAGTTGGAAATTTTTGGATGGAGTCAGAGTCGGATTTTTAAACTGCCCAGAGTTGGAAGTCGGAGTTGGACCTTACAAATTTTAGGGAGTCAGAGTCAGAGTCGGATCATTTGCCATCTGACTCTGCAACTCTGTATGTCACCTGCTTTTAAATTATGGGTTTAAAAGCGAGTCTTAGAATAGGTCAATCATATTTGAAAATTTTTATCAAAATTGATAATCCACATGAAAACACTGTGGCTTTCTAACAGAGGACTGGTGATTCATTCAATCTCCCCACTCCTTGTGAAATTTATTCAATGTCTCTACATTCAGCCCATTAATCTCTATCTTTTGTAATCTAGCCGATCCCTCCACAGGTATGTGTGGCTGATGATAGGAATTGAAATAGGCCTTCCTGTAATTAGTAGGAAGGCCCATTTCAACTCTATCATTAACCACATATCATCATCATATCATTATTTCAGTAGAAATTAACATATGATTGGAAAGTGGTACTAAAAAAGAACAGATGTTGAAGAATAGGAATTGATGGACTTGGCCCATATCTCTCTAAAAACATGGAGATATAGGATCTAGAATTGAATCTGCATACTCCAGATTATAAATGTCAGTTTTACTATCTGGTCTACATTGATGGAAATCTAAATAATGCTTCCAAGCTGGCAGCTAGTCTATTTATTAGGAACTTATTCTAAGAAAACTGCATTTTTTAGATTTTATATTGAAGAAATTTTATTATTTATGCAATTATGTATATTTCAGGATATTTTAGTGAAAATCAGTGAAAGTCTTCTGTTTTCTTGACACTGTCCTGTTACTTTTAAATTAAGTTCGTATAGTATGTCCTTTGTTGATACCTTTGTTCTCTCAAAACACAGATGACCTTGCTGGATTGCCTTTGGTTATCCTTTTGGCTGGTGCAACTACATTTAAATTCCTATTTCTATCATTTCTCAGTCTCATATAATGGACATAGCTGACATCTCTTTATAGCATGTGCAGTTCTCTTGAATATGAAGGAACCATATCATGACTCAGTTTGGTCCTGCATGACACCTTCTTCTACAATTATGCTTCTAACTCTGGTTAAACAGGACCTATCAAAACAAAAAAGGCATACATATTAATAAGACAGTAAATTATCATTGTTTGCAATTACATATCTATAGCACACAAACAGAAATAGTGAAGAGTAAAAACTATGATGATCCTGCAGCATATGGTTGATATAAAAAATGCGTATTGATAAATTTTAGTATATTTTCGAATAGGATTGTAAGTAAGTGATGTGAGGATCTAGGGTAGAAGAATTGACTCAGATACTCATACAAAACAAGCAACATACAAGGTGCATCAGCTAAATCCAGACAAATTTCAAATTGAATTTCCCGCCATATTTGACGTCAGCTAAGTTATTTATGTGCAATTATTCGTATTATGATTATGTTGTATGCTGTATATTATAGAAAAAAATGTAAGGGGGTAGATAAAGAAAGCCATTCTTTTAAAAGGGGTCAATGCAAGAAAAAGGTTGGGAATCCCTGGTCTAGAGCAATAGAAATATTTAAAATTTCAATAAAATGAATGATTTTTGTACAGATTATTGATGTTTGACTTATTTTAGATTTTATATGCCTGTTTTAAATATTTTATGATTAGTTGCAGATTATTTTCATTTTGAAGTATAAAGTTAGTAGAAATGGCACAGAAAAGAAGGAACAAAAGAAATTTGTTCCTTCAATACACCTTTTGCAATGTGTATTGAAGGAAGAAATTTTGAAGGAACCAAATGTGTCCAACATAGAGAGGTTTCACTGTATATAGATAGATAGTGCACAGAAATATCACATGACTTATCAACTTAAGCCTTATACTCCCATGTGGAAAACATTGATGGAAACTGTTGACGAAAGCAAAAAAACAAATTACTTTTTTGTATTTGTTTTAAAGCATGTACCCACATGCAAAAAGTTCATCAACGGAATCCAGCCATCCTCCATCTATTGATAATAGGCCTAAATAAAAATGTAAACACAGAATATGGTGCCTGAAAGTGTTGCAGCCTTCAATCCATGGTTGCAGAACTGGAGGTGTTTGTACTACTTGAATTTATAAGTTTACTCATTAATCTATCTATCTATATACAGTGAAACCTCTCTATGTTGGACACATTTGGTTCCTTCAAAATGGGTTCAACTTAGATGTCCAACATAGAGAGATTAGAAAATATTTTGATTTTATGAAACATACTAAACATTAAATTTTCATGTCAATGCAAACCTTTATTCAATTCAAATTGGAAACATTTTATTATTTTAAATGAAAAGATCGGAAGAGCGGTTAAATTGGAAACCATTATTATTTTAAATGAAACTCAAAAATGTCGAATACACATTGCAGTCTGTCAGTGCTTTCAACATACAGACTTCTTTTCAAATAAATAGTTCTTAAGTAGAGTTTGCCTTTTTTATATTTAATTTACACTTCATCCACATACTTTCAATTTTATTTTTTCTTATACCAAATAGTTTCAATAATCTCTGATTCATTATTAGAAAATGCTTATTGTTCAGATTCCTCTACATATTCCAAAGCTGTTTCATGTTCATTCGGTTCTTCTTCCAACAAAGCTTCTATATGAATTGAGCTGGATATAATCTTTTCGATAAAATCACTGGCTGTACAATTTTCATATTCATGATTGACAAGATTGTTGACAAAATTTGTAAAATCTTCAGTTAAAATTTTATGATGATAGTTCTCAGGAAGAGCACTCAGTTCTTCTCCTAGGTCAAAGTTATTGACCTCTTGCATTCCTTCCTCAATGAAATCTATAAGGAACCCAGCTTTTTTAAAAAAATTTTCTGAATAATTAATTCTGAAACTTCTTGTCATACAACATAAATCCATTTCACTGTATCCCGAATAGTAAATAATCAACAACTTCCTTCTTTTGGTCTAATGTTAGTTTGTTTAATTTTCTTTTACTGCTTTTTAACATCTCTAAGAAAAGTTTAATCACAGCAATAGAAGAAACAGTATGCAATTCTCAAAAAAAAAAAATAAAATATAAACCAACCAAAACCAAGCCAATTATAGCCAAATATTTTTAATTTTATTGCAATAAAATATTGTGGCTATAATATGGCTAGTTTTGGTTTGATTTTTCTCAATGCTCATTGTTTGTATTATATTTAATAAGTAAATCATGAATTTATAAGTCATCAGCAACCACCTCAAGGCATGATTAATCAATATTATAAGTTTCTCTTTCACAAATTCCTTTGGTTAATCTTAATTTTATTTCAACCGATATTCAAAAAGTGTCCATCTTATTACAAACAGTTGTTCAAAATACAAGATAGATATCCAGGATATAGAGGTTTGGACATATAGTAAAATATAGGGTTTTGTCAGGTTCCAGGAATCCGGATGTAGAAATTTGGATATATAGTAAAAAATGGGCAATTTTTCGGGTTTCAGGAAAGTCCGTTCAACATAGAGAGGTGTCCATCATATAGAGGTGTCCAATTTGACAGGTTTTACTGTACTTATAAAATATAGATTATGTATGTATGTAACTTTTTTATTTAGAATCTACAAAACATATTTAGGAATATGATATAGAATATTGTTCAGTATCAGTATGGGCATATCCCTATGTTTACCTTTTTTTAGGGCCCTAGGGGGCCTAATTTTTATTTATTCACTTTACGCATTTTCGCTATAATGCTATTTTAAAAAGTAAATTAACTTTTTAAATTAAAAAAAAAAAAATTTATTTAAAAATTCACATGTGGATGAACTGCTTGAGTACCATTCATCAGAACTTGACTAATGAAAAGTTTCTGGAAATAGAAAACAACATGAATGATGAAAGTCAGAGCTCTTTGTTGCTGAGCCCATCAAACAACCTTCAACAGAACAAATGACTGAATTTTTTAAACATATTGACAGTGCTGTGAGAATAATTAAAAAAAATGATCCTAATGAAACTAGAACCACCAAAATTGCAAGAGAAATTCAGAATTCTTTGGTTTGCTACAAAGAACTTTATAGAGAGAGAGGAAGAGAATGCTGCCCATCAGCTGAGTCTTGACTGTTTTATTAAAAAAAATTGAAGATCATAAGCATATCATCCCAGAGATTTCAAGAGATCAAGACAGTAATATTCCAGACTCACCAGATCCCGTTCTTTCAACATTGAATTGAAGACTGTCAGAATTATGTAGTGTTTAATTATTTATGACTTGTATTAATTAAATTCAATCATCCAACCATTCATTTATTAAAATTTGTGTGTTTTGAAACAAAAGTTTAAATAATTCATTCGTTAAAATTTGATCTTTTGTTCACAAGTGTAAAGTTTTCATTTTTTTATCCTTCTAAAAAAACCCCTATCCCTAGCTCACCCCTGCTAAATTCAACTCACTTTACGTGATTATTTCATAGAACCAATTAATCACGTAAAGCGAGGGACACCTGTACTGGAATAGCATCATTCATTGTGCATTATCTATGTCGATAGGTTGATATTAACTTTAGTAGAATACTACAATATCAAATAGCAAAATTTCACTTAAAATAAGCCTGATAATGCATCTCCTCCAACTGTGCCCTTACACCACTTTGCCTTATATATTTTTTAAAAGTATGTGTTTAAGGGGCAGCAATTTGTCTTTTTATCCGAGGCGTCATAAATGCTAGAGCGGGTGCTGTTTAGATAAACTTATTGATTAAACTTTTAATTCTGTTTAACTTATTTATTTACCAAATTTACTTAGAATGTAGGTTTTTTGATTATTTAATATCTAATATTCAATGATATTTCAATTTAATTTCAGATATCTTCGTCGCTTTAAGAAAATAAATCTCAAGGTATTAAAATCATGGTGCAAGCAGATTTTGAAAGGATTAAATTTTCTACATTCTCGTTGTCCTCCAATAATTCATCGTGACTTGAAATGTGATAATATCTTTATAACAGGAACAACAGGATCTGTAAAAATTGGAGATTTAGGCTTGGCTACATTAAAAAATAGATCTTTTGCAAAAAGTGTAATTGGTGAGATATTTTAATATAAAATTATTAAGCTTCTTTACCACATCACTGTATATTATTTTATATTCTTCCTTAGGTACTCCAGAATTTATGGCACCAGAAATGTATGAGGAGCGATATGATGAATCAGTCGATGTGTATGCATTTGGAATGTGCATGCTAGAAATGGCTACTTCAGAATATCCTTATTCTGAATGTAGTGTACCAGCTCAAATATATAAAAAAGTTATCAGTGTAAGTTATATTTAAATTCTTATGCAAATTTTCGTAAAATTTCAATCTTTTTAAGAAATTCTAGAAATTTCTTTTTCTAACTTAAGAATTTTATGAAATCAGAAAAAAATTTTTTAAAATGAATTTTTGATTGTCATCACATTTGCAATATATGGTACAAATTCAACTTAAGAATTTTATGAAATCAGAAAAAATTTTTTAAAATGAATTTTTGATTGTCATCACATTTGCAATATATGGTACAAATTCTTAAGTATTAAACATTTAATATCCAGAGCAAAAGTGGATTCATGATATGGCCTCAGGCATGAGCACTTCTGTTGTTTGGAGAAAAAGAAATAAATATATAGCAAATGTTTAAATTATTAGCAATATAATTGTTTGTATTATAGTACACTTGTCTTTTTTTGGATTTGCTACTGATCCAAAGTTGTATAGATTTTAATAACAGTTGAAATAATTACTAAAAATTAGGAACATTCAAAGAACAAGAACTTTTCAGTAGGAACTTTTATAATAAAAATTTTTGGGATCACATTTATGGCTTGAGAAAGCTATTTTCAATCCCATTTTTGAAAAAATTAAAACATAATTTAGATACGCAAATCAAATGGAACATGAATTCTTCTTTCCAAATGTGAAAATTAAATTTAACATTTACACATATAGAAATTAAATATTCAATATTTAAATAAATGCTGCACAATTATAAATTATGTTATTCTATAAGAAAATAATTTATATCTAATTATAACATAGGAAACTTAGTTGTATACAGAATATGTCAAATTATGTTTCTACATATAGATTTTACAATAGAAAGATATAATTTACTTAAATATTATTATTTAAAATATGATAATAATAATATCCACCATTGCACAAAATCCATGACATAGATAGTAGTTTGTCAGTTTTTAAAAACTGGGTTTAAAAATCAGTTTTTTTTTTTTTTGGATAAATTTATAAAATTCAAAAACTGATGTTTTTTAAATTTAAAAATCCGGTTTAATTAGATATTAGATTTAATTTGCAAATTAATTAATAATTTAATTAAAAATGTTAACATTTTGGCTTGAAATTGCCTATTGGGCATATTGTGTGAAGATCTTGCGTATGGTTGAAAAAAATTTGGTTTGAAATAATACCATGTTTTCGAATAAGATATGTGAATAAGTGACGCAAGGATCCAAGATAGGAGAATTGACTCAGAGACCAAGATGATAAACAAAATTAACATATTTATTAAAATAGCAGGAAAATAAAAATATGAAGCAACAAAAGGATAAATACAGTTAACATTATTAGCTAACAAAACAAAAACAAACGAATGTAGCATTATTTAGCAGAGTAAACAAGAATTAAACGGTAACGTTTTTGATCCGTTCTAGGACCATCTTTAGCCGTTAGACTTTAAAATCACAGATAAATAAACATGCATCACGTGATATGAGTGTTAAGCCACTTCCAGGCAGAGAAGAGCACTTATTAAAATCTATAAAAGGTATGTTCACGACATTTTTATTGCATGGCAGAATAACGTAGATATCAATGAATTTATAACTGTTATGACAGATCCAACATTAGGCCTAAGCCTGCAACTCGAACAAGACAGCGTAACCAATGTCCACTTTTTAGACATCAACATCGCTATCGATAACTCTGAATATAGAACTTCTGTCTATAGAAAATCTACATATGCTCCTATATTTATCCCTAAATCTTTTCTGACAACTTATCCGTTAAACCTGCCGCCTTTAGAACCCTCTTTAAATGCGTCTTCACTCACTGCAACCACTATAACGACAGATTCGCCAAGATCAACACTATTTTTCAACAGGGTAGGATGCATGGCTACAACAACTTTTTTCTTAATAATATTCTGGATCAAGTTAAAAATTCTCAGCACAAGATTTCCTCCGCTGAACAACCAACACAGTCTTCTGTATACCGCGCCTGGCACCAAGCTCCTCCACTAATGAAGCTTAAACATGACGTGGAAAGCATTACTAACTTTAAAATAGCCTATAGAAAATTTAATAATATTTTTAACCTCCTACACAGCGATAAGCACCCCATCAACCCTCTAAGAAATTCTGGAGTTTACATCATTCCGTTCTGTAATATCAATCTCAATAGAAATGAAAACTACATTGGCTTCATTAGTCGTAACTTATCTCAACAGTTAAAGGAACATAAAGACAGTATATTAAAAGGCGCAACCACCACAGCTTTATCTATACGTGCTTTAGAACATAACATCAACATCTGTTGGCACGACGCCAAAATTATACAACACGTCAATCACCGCGACGAACGTTATTTTGCCGAAGCTCTACAAATTCAACACCGAGAAAAATCGGAAATTATCGTCAACACGCAGGAACCGGAAGCGCTCTCCTCTGCCTGGAAGTGGCTTAACGCTCATATCACGTGACGCATGTTTGTTTATCCGTGGTTTTAAAGTCTAATGGCTAAAGATGGTCCTAGAACGAATCAAAAATGTTACCGTTTAATTCTTGTTTACTCTGCTAAATAGTGCTACATTCGTTTGTTTTTGTTATCTCGGCCTGGATTCTATTCCCGCTAGTATTTTTTTTTTTTTTTTTTTTTTTTTGTTATCTTCCAGTATAGCAGAAGTTATGAACACTTTTCATTATTAGCTCTAGAAATAAATGAGATATATGCAAAATAAGGAGAGTTTCAATTTTAATTCTTGAACAAGTGAGAGAATTGTTCAATTCTGGGATATATGGACATATTTGGAAGAGAAGGTATTTATTCTTCTATCTACTTTCTTTCCTTCATAATTTTTCTTAAGATGAATGCCATCTTCACTCCTTCGTCTTCATTGGATGCCACCTGGGAGGAACATGGCTTCTCCTTTCCTCCTATATTTTCAAAAAGATCAACTATCTCCTTCTCTCTAACATTTGTTATGTCCTATGCTAACTCTGTTATTTCTCTCTAAACATTGTAGGTTTCCTATTACTTTATTTTTTGTATTGCTATTTTATTACTTAAAGTTTAATTATATATATATAATTATTTTTTTTTTTTTTTTTTTTTTTTTTTTTTTTTTTTTTTTTTTTTTTTTTTTTTTTTTTTTTTTTTGTTTTTTTTTTTTTGTAAAAATTTGAAAACCAATTTTTGGGAATACTGGAATTCGAAAACCAGTTTTTTCAAAAGTCGGGTTTTGTATAAACCCTAATAGGTAGGCTTTCTGGAGCATTTTCATTGGTAACAAAAGTATATTCTTTTCTTTTGATGATTTTGTATGGCTTCTGTTAATTTAGCCTTTGATGCTGTAGATGTTAAGAATGTAGACAGTCAAGAAGCAAGTCAAGAAGAAAAACATGTTGGGTATTAAAACAAAGATTAAGAAATCTGCACCAAAACAAAGATTGATAGAACATATGTCATATAGCTAATGGTGAATTGCATTTGACCTTAGCAAAAGATTTTACTAAACCAACATAATGGTAAAATCAAGCTAAAGTCATTATGAATGTATCTATTGTAGCAGAAGCTAAATTAACAGAAGCCAAAAATATTTTTGTCATAAGCAAAAATGCTCTAGAGAGCCTACTTATGTCATGAATTTGTCACATAGAAAATAAAAAAGTAATAATAAAACCACCATCTTAAATAAGGGACTACCTCTATTATTGTACAGGATGGAAGAAAAATCTGTACCTTTCCAAATAACTTGATAATTATCAGATTTCAAAAATCTGTTAATGCCAACAAATAGGAAGTCATAGGCGGGCTACATGATAGTGACCTTCAAATGTGATTATACTAATGAGGACAATTGTAAATTCTATCTCATAAACCATAATAGATAGGGAAAAATTTCCAATTACAAGCTTGTTCAGTATTCAATTCTGATTACAAAAAAACTTCATCAAAATTGGATAAATAGTTCACTCAAAAATGAAATGAAAACATTTTTACACACAAAGGGTTGATATTTGTTTCTGACATGTAAGTAACAAATCAACACCAAATATAACACCTCAAATCAATAAATTGAACACACAGATCCTAATCAACAAAAAAACTAATTAAGGATATTAAAAGATGAAAGAAAAGATATCAAAATATCTTTCACCAGCACACAAGAACAGTTGAACATGATTTTGGATGGAGTTCCTTACAGACTATAGAGTGTCAGTAGAAATCTCTGCACAAATAGTAATGTTGTGGTCTTGAAGATCCTCTATTGTTGTTATTCAAGAATGAAAGTTGTGGCCTCATCAATTGCTGCTTGTGAGCAAACTGATCTTGGGTGTTTCAAGGAATTGACATATGATAGATCTACATGTTTCATTTTTGAGTGAACTATATGTATCAAATAAACAGCACTTTAAGCAGTTACTTAATAAAAACTTTTATTTAACACTATTATACTTCAAACTAATGCTAACATTTTCGGTGTGTCACACCCTCTTCAGGCATTCTAGATCATATATCTTTTTGAATCAAATTATCGTTCTATACATTGTTATGGCAACCGTAACATATTAGAATAGCATCGTTTATGTTCTATTAACAATTCGAAATTTAAGAATCACATTAATATTCAAAATTAAAATTATATTTACAAACAATAAAATATTATATAACTCCACTATAATATTATTTTAAAAACATTACACAAAAAACATTTAACAATAATATAAGTTCATACATAGTACTAATAGTCTTAAGTCACAAAGCACCACTACTACACCAGGCTTACATAATTGCCTACTGTCTTCCCAATAACCCTAATCGTTCTTCAAAACGTACCTTCATGCTAGGGGTGGCTCCCAGTTTACTTTGTCATTAATTAAATTTTCTTTCTCTATCCTTCTCATTATTTCCGACGTTTGTTATTACTGGTTTTTTTTTTTTTAAATAATATTATAGTGGACTTATATAATATTTTATTGTTTGTAAATATAATTTTAAATTTTGAATATTAATGTGATTCTTAAATTTCGAATTGTTAATAGAACATAAATGATGCTATTCTAATATGTTACAGTTGCCATAGCAATGTATAGAACGATAATTTGATTCGAAAAGATATATGATCTAGAATGCCTAAAGAGGGTGTGACACACCGAAAACGTTAGCATTAGTTTGAAGTATAATAGTGTTAAATAAAAGTTTTTATTAAGTAACTGCTTAAAGTGCTGTTTATTTGATACATATATAAGTAGTAAAAGCAGTCATAATTAGAAAGTTATATGTAAGTGAACTATTCATCCAATTTTGATGAAGGTTTTTTATTGTGTTCAGAACTGAATGCTGAACAAATTTGTAATTGGAAATTTTTCACTATCTGTTGCAGTTTATGAAATAGGATTTGCAACTGTCCTCATTTGCACGATCACATTTGAAGGCCACCATCAG
The DNA here is from genome assembly GCA_000484575.1 of Olivierus martensii. Lineage (NCBI taxonomy): Eukaryota > Metazoa > Arthropoda > Arachnida > Scorpiones > Buthidae > Olivierus > Olivierus martensii. The sequence goes on from AYEL01067391.1 coordinate 90,886, forward strand.
ATAGCTCATCAATGACTTCCTATTTGTTGTCATCAACAAATTTTTGAAATCTATAATAGTTATCAAGTTATTTGGAGGGGTACAGACTTTTTCCCACCCTGTATTTTAAATAATAATACAAGTGGACCCTTACTTAAGATCCGGCTTGGGTATCAATCTGTAAAATCCTGCTGACTCTACCATACATCTGAGCAGTTCATAGTTGGGCCTGGAGTGTACTTCATTATGTAGTTATCAGATAATGATTGGAAAATGGTATTAAAAAGTAATCACTTAGTTTTACTAGAAACTTGATTAGGTGAGTTTGAATTAAGCCATTGTATCGCACAGGATAATTTTGGAAGCAGCAATTTTCAGAATCCACTACAGGCTTGTCAACACCCATGATAGAATCAATCAGAAGGCTGAAGGGTAGGTTCACTGAGCCAGTCCTAGACTTTCACTGAAAAACTGGAGGTGTGTGAATCTGATCTTAAAGATGAAAATGATTATTTTGCCATACAGTCATCTCATTGATGCTAGAAATTTGGATATATGAATATAACTTATACATTCCATCTTTGTTTTTATGCAGCATTATTTTATTTTTTATTTTTGCCTATATAAAGTACTGGTAGGCATGAGATATACATTTTCCTTAACCTCTTGCATACCATTGACAGCATTTGTTGTCCATGGCAAAGATAATTGATAGAAGTTTACAACTTCAATTTCACAGGTCCTAATCAGTTTATTGCAGTTGTATTTAGATCTTTGAAAAAGGACTATAATGAGTTTCTGATGATTGTTCCTAAATGTTTTTTTGGCTGAAATTTTTTATTTATGAAAATGTGAGTATTTTTTGAAAAATTTGCTTTTTTTCTCTATATTATAGATTACTGTGTTGATGATAATCATGGACAGTACAATATTATATGAACAAAAAGGAATGAAAAGAAGAAATGCAGATAGAATTTTCTAAAATCTCACCAGACATTTTCTTATTTTTAAATATATTCTAAATTCTAAACCAAGTTAAGCAAGAATAACGAAAAACTTGAATGTTAATAGTATTAACCATTTTTATTTTTATTAGAAAAAACTGAGAGTTAGATTTAATAGAAGTGTTAAATTAATTTAACATAATTGCATACCCATTGTGATATTGCTTCTGAGAGAAGCCAGCATTTAAAATCCAGGAAAGTTATTAAATTTTTTTTATTTTGAAAAATGTGGAAGAATTAGCATCTTTCTGATCCGCCTGTTGAACTTAGATTAAAATATTGCAATTTTTCATTAGATTATAAAAATTTTCATAAAAATATAGATTGCTTTTTATAGAATCTACTGGCCAAGTTTGTTATAAAAACAAATATCAAAAATGAGCACAAAGAGCAGGATAGTTGATAAATACAGACTTTAGATTTTTCTTTTTTAATTAAAAATAAATTTATGTAGGTGCTTTTGACCCTCTGGGTCCTCTTCAGCAAAACATAAAACCAATATAAATGTTAAAAGACAGTTTTAGAATACATTTCATTATTGTTATAAAAACTATCATCAATAGTTTCATAATCATTTTGTAATAACATTAATTGCTAATAGTTTTTATTATAAATAATCTTGAGTAGTTACTTGTTTCACATGTGGTATTCAATTTTTTTTCCTTATTGTATTAAAATAATGAATCCTTCAATGATTTGGATATTTTGTATTCAGTTTTCTCAATAAATTTTGGAAATAAAGTTTTTAAATACCATTATGTTGTTATAAATTATTATTAAAAAACAAGGATGGAATTAAAATCTTGAAAGTGGAATTAAAATTTGAGAACATATGTACACACTGTATTTTGAGTATATCATCACTAATAACTTAAGGAACATCCTGCAGGTAGCAACATCAATCATGAGTCACATAATGTTATAATAGTAATGAAAAGATTGTGCCAATTGGAAATATGCAGAGAAGAGAGGCATAATCGTCAGCTTTTTTGGTTAATGATAGTGAAATCTATTGAAATTCATTGGGAATGAAAGTTCAATATGGTGATTTATGTCTATCACAAGTTTGAATTAAATAGGAAATTCCATAATGATATGAGTTCTACAAGGTTTATCTCAACTGTGCCAGACACATTGAACCAGTCTTAGAACAGCAGATGTTAAGAAGAACATCATCACTAATGCCACATATTTATATCTATATGGACTCATCTATGATACCAAAATTGTAGACATTCTGCAACTAATCCGATTAAAGAAGAAAAACCAAGCATTATTCAGAAATAAAACCTTTATTTCCTAAAGGAACATTTTCGACCATTCCCCACTGGTCTTCTTCAGCTAATGTCAACCCCTATACAGAGAGCCGGGAGATTTCTCCAGGTTTGTTTACATAGGTCAGAAAACATGGGTGGTCAGTGACACGAGCTAAATTATTGCCCTGCACAAGATAAAGTATATGTTCTAAGGCGTACATCCAAAATATAAGACAGTTACTAGCACAATATTTAAAGTGGGAAAAGGAACATACAATCACAGAAGCGCTTTCAACTTTAATAAGTCATCATCAGCATATAAAAATTACAGGTTTTGGAACATAAGAATCTAAGAATCAATCACATCAATCACAAGAACATTCTTAGGTTCTTATGTTCCAAAACCTGTAATTTTTATATGCTGATGATGACTTATTAAAGTTGAAAGCGCTTCTGTGATTGTATGTTCCTTTTTCCACTTTAAATATTGTGCTAGTAACTGTCTTATTTGTGTCTCCAAGTGGAAGTTCCCTTGATATTTATATTATTGGTATATCCAAAATGTTACATCACACGATTATTTGTCAAAAATGTACAAATTAATAGAAACGTAATAAAAATGACAATAAAAATACAAAAAACAATAATTATATCACATAAAAACAAAGGCATAACCTGAAAAATTACAGTCTAAGTTTATTTACATAAGTCAGAAAACACAGATGGTCGATGACACAAGTTAAATTATTGCCCTGCCATTACAGAGAATCTGTTCTAGTGACTCCCACCAAAAGGTTACATTAAACAAACTAATTATTTATCAGAAACATAAAAAGCAAAATAAAACATAATAAAAATGATAAAACAGAAATAAAAAATAATAATAATAATTACAATTACATTAAACAAACTAAGTATTTATCAGAAGCATAAAATGTAAACAAAATTATAATAAGAATGATAAAAACAGAAAAAAATAATAATTATTACAATACGCAAAAAACCCAGGGGGAAAAAATTTTTCCTGTACAATACCACGTGCTAACCGCAGTCCATTGTCCAAAGCCATGTGTCAGAGATCGTAACAGAGTCACCACAGTTAATAACGTGTGCCGAATTGGCACCATCCGAAATAAAAAGTGACTCCGCAACAAGTCCCATAACACCTTTTTTATAGTTCGTCTCTCACCACTCTTTAGTAATATACTATTTAATATAATTTACTACTCTATAATTTACTAATTCAAAATAACGTAGATCGTTATCAGAAACCCATTCGAAACAAGCTACGCCAAACTTATCCTTGAACTTCAATTGGGGACAAACTGTGCTACTGTAACTATAATTTGGAAGTAGACTTGTTATAATGATATTGCACTTGTTAAATAATTAATGAATTAATTAAAGATGTAAGCACTTTTCGATACAGTATTAAATGTTTACAAAATACCATACACCAAAAAACGCTTCATCATTATATAGGAGATTTAAAGCGAAATAAAAAAATACGCAGTTTAATCAGTTGTAATGTTAAGAAAACAAACTTTCTGGAAATATAAAAATGGGTAAAAGTGCATCCATACCTCTCCTATCTGTTACTATACCAATATGACATTACTGAAATTAATGCTATTATGGTAACAAGACCTAAATAAAAAACAACAAAGAAAAAATTATTTTGACGATATTTTAATAACTGATTTACGGTTAAGGATAATAATAACGAAAGCATAGATAAATATGTAAACAAGATGAAAAAACAAAATACGAAACTCTCAATGCGAATTGAACGTTGCGAGGAGTTACTTTTCATTTGGGTTGGGTCTTCGTCTGTAGCCAACAATAGTTCGGTTTTTAGTTTATCTCTTAACTTAAAATGCAGAATGAACTAATGCATATCAAAAGAATAGTTGAACTTTTTCAAAATCATATTCTAATTGATTGCCTTAAATGTATTGCATACAAATTCGAGTTTTAAACAATAATAATGTGCATTTATTATATTAAACAAAAATAAATTAGGATCATTACTTGTTGACTATATTTGCAATTTTGTAGCCTATTCATTATCTACAGGGGGCGAAAAGTGCAGGGAGCGAAAAGTGCTGTGGTGAAACATCCTGGGGACGAAATGTTCCGGGGGCGAAACGTGCTCGGGGCAAATTGTTGGAGGTGAAATGCAGGGAGCGACTTTTCTGTAAACCGGGGAATAGTAGAGTGGCAGAATGTCTATACAGAACTTTTCTGCCTTGCAGATGCCTATCCAGAGTTATTTTTGCCAACATTGAACATTTCATTTAATATTATTAATTAAAATTGCATTACTTTACAAATTTATTAATTTAAGCCAATAAACTTAATTTCAGTAGTTTCTTGATGCCCATGTATCAAAATGGAAATGACGTTCCTAAACTTTTACGCATTATATCTTTTAAATGGAGCCTCATATCAAAAAATGTGACTAGACTTTTTTACTCAGAATTTTATCCTCTACAAGTCTGTAAATTTTGGCATAACTTTTTTGAATCACCCTGTATAATTTGTCATTTTAGTGTATTTTTTGATGTTATGCTTATAGGGAATTCTTTTAATGCATTTTTAACTTTCAAATATTAATAAGCAAAATAATAGAAATTAGGCTTCTTTTATATCGATTAAGATGAGGATTATTGAGTTTACACGTATTTTAATATATTTATTATTGATTGTAGATTGGCACTCTTTTTGCTAAGCGGATGAATCCAGTGAAGCTAGATGGAATAGTATTACATGTCACTATCTAAAAATATCAATTATTTCATTAGATGGATAAGATTTCATATAAAAAAAAATTGTTTTTTTATCTCATATACAGGACAAAATGTGGAAAAAAATAAAATTATGAAAAAAATGCTTATACTATGAGAGAGTAAAAAATGCAATAAACCCTGAAAATTTAAAAAGATTTCAATGAAAATTAAGTACAATATCACAATTTAAATTTTTTGAATATTAGACTTAATTACTATTAATTGCCAGTCAGATGTTGCTGGTGGAAATTGACTGTGATGGACTTCAAAGGATTTTAATATAGCAATATACAAAACTACAGTGGAAAATGATTAACGGTTAACATGAAATGATTGGGACAGGAAAATGTGTGTGTGTTAACCAATGTTTGTTATTAGGAGAATAATGAAAAAAAAAGTTGAGAACATTTCTCAAAATTTTTTCCATGGGAGTATAATAATGATATTCTATGTAAAAAATAGATATTTTTAAAATTTTCTTTTAAAATGAATAAATAAATAAAATATATGTATATATATATATATATATTTTTTTTTATTTATTTAAGCTTGTTGGTCAGTGGATAAACAGTTGCTTTTCTGTATGTTTTTCATCCAAAACTATATTGATTTGAAAATAAATAAATTTGATTAAATTTTATAATTTAAATTACTATCTATACTAATAATTTTATTTATATCTGTCCATTTGGCTAATATACATATATTCTTACTCATCAGGTAGATGCAGTTGATTTAATCTTGAAATTTTGCAAGAGATTGATATGAATGGGACATTAGTCCCTGGCTTGCACTATATACTGATAAATTGGAAGAAGCATACTGCTTTATATGCAATTCAACAATTAATTGCAGTCAGCATGGAGTTACTGCAGTAAAATGCCATGCAAAGAATAAGTCATATATTAATATTTCAAACAGCTGTCCTTCAAGATCTGATGAGAATGCAGTGATGAAATCATTAGCTACTGTAAATCTTTCTGAGCCATTTCACAGATATTGGACAAGGATTTTTAAAATAACAGATTAGTTGGGAGCTTTGAAATATCCCCATATTTCAAAACTAGTAAAAGTTCTGTTATCTTTACTCCATGACAATGCTGATGTTGAAAGAGGGTTTAGTACTGGTAAATGTATGATTAATAACAGATATAAACTAAGTTTAGAAAGTATAAATGCATTCAGGAAAATCAAATCATATGTCAAGTGCTGTTGTGATGATAAAATTGAAAATTTTATTATGAATCCAAAGATTTCAAAATATATAAAAAAATCAAAACAAAGGAAAATGGAAGGATGCAAATCATCAGAGAATGTATAAAAAGAAAAAATAATAAAGATTCCATACATAATAGAGAAATTGAATTAAGAAAAGGAGGACATTAATCAATGACTTAAAGATGCATAACTGATGGTCAGCAAGCAATAAAAAATTGGCATAAAAAAAAATAATGTCTGCAGTGGAGAGTGGGCAAGTTTTGTTGACAGAAGCTTCTTCATGCATTTCAACAATTTTAACTTCTCAAGAAAAAAATAGGGAGGAGGTTTCAAAATTACAAAAAAACAAAAAAAATTAATGTTAAAAAGGTAAAACAGTTCTTATAGCAGGAAAACTCAATAATTTGTTAATGTAGAGCAGTTTCAGTTAATATTTTATGCATTTCAACAATTTTAACTTCTCAAGAAAAAAATAGGGAGGAGGTTTCAAAATTACAAAAAAACAAAAAAAAAATTAATGTTAAAAAGGTAAAACAAAGTTCTTATAGCAGGAAAACTCAATAATTTGTTAATGTAGAGCAGTTTCAGTTAATATTTTAGCCATCTTCAATACATAAACACACAAATTCTACACGAATAATCTAACATTTTTTGGTTTTAAATGTTGTTTAAAAGTTTTCAATACAAACTTTTCACTTTGCAGATGACCAAAAAATGTCCAGTTATTCTTGTGGAATTCATTTATGTGTATATGTTGAAGATGGCTAAAATATTAGCCAAAACTGCTCTACATTAATAAATTATAGAGTTTTCCTGCTATAAGGGCTTTGTTTTTCCTTTTTATTATCTATTGAAGAAATTAAATAAGTATAATTAGGAGTTAATTTAATGTTTATGAAAAGCTACTTTTCTATTGAAACATTTCACTTCTTATTTTTCTTATTCTCATTCATTTGATTAATCTATTTTTATATGATAATTATGTCTTGTTTGAATTTTTAATGTTAGCAAAGCATAATTAGAATTTACAAATGTATCATCTCATTTTATAAAGATATTTTTTATGAGATACAATGATATGCTTATTTGTATTTAAATTAAAGTTTAACTTTTAAATTATTTGCGATTATTAAATTTGCAACTTCAAAATGTAATCATTTGCTTCAATTGTATAAACCTTGAAGTTTTTTTGCTACAAAATGATTAAATTGTGGCTTTGTCTGTTACAAAATTCATACAAAAAGCTATTTTTCCTGCTACAAAACTTGATACAAAAAGCCATTTTTCTCGATACAAAGCTGATACAAATCATATTGGTGAGAGAGTAATCTCTGTTATTAAAACGATGATTGCATTTTGATAAACTAATTTTTTCAGTAAATAATTTTAATAAATTTAAAGTTTTATAATTTTTTATTTTTTTAAAATTTATAATTCATTTTCATTTTATTAGGTTGCAGATGGTGCTTTACGTTGTTTTGCATCATTAGCTGATCGTTTCACTAGACGTGGTATTGATCCTGCACCTCTTGCTGAACATGGCTTAACGAATCAGTTGTTATCGCGTTTATCTAGTGTAGCTTCATCTAATCTTAATATATCAGTAACAAGTACTCCAGTTCCTGGAACAACAGCTACTCCAGAAATTAGTACCTCACCTAGTATTTCAACAACAATTAGTTTATTATCTACTCTATGTCGAGGTTCTCCAAGTATAACTCATGTATGTAAATATAAATTATTGAACTATTATTTTTGAATAATTATATTTAAATTATAGAATTAAATTTCTATTAAGGAATATTAAAATATCAAATACAGTCAATTCCACTTAATTGGGCCACTGGTTAATTGGGGCAGCTGCTTTTTTGGTCCAAACCTCAAAGAACTGAAACCAAACTAATAAACTAATACATAATTTAAATGCTTAATTGTCGGAAACCAAACTAATAAACTAATACATAATTTAAACGCTTAATTGGGAGAAACCAAATTAATAAACTAATACATAATTTAAATGCTTAATTGGGACCCTAGCAGAAAAGAAATTTAGCAATTTTTGACATATTTTAGGAATCTTGAAAATATGTCAATACTACATACACTAATACAGGTAGACCTAGATTAGTGCGAGTTCGAATAATGCGATATTTGATTAGTGCAACTTATAAAACTGATACCGTTTTTCAATTAGTGCAAGCAAATATTCGATTAATGCGAGTTGTAAGCATAGACCAGCAGTTACTGCGAGCAAATATTCGATTAATGCGAGTTGTAAGCATAGACCAGTCTTTACGAGCAAATATTCGATTAATGCGAGTTGTAAGCATAGACCAGTCTTAGTAATAAGGGTCCATTCTCTTTTATGATGTCAATTAACAAATTAATGTTAATTTTCGGTTAGTAATGCACCTCCTTTTATGATGTCAATTAACAAATTACTGTTAATTTTCAGTTGGCCTCCTTTTATGATGTTAATTAACAAATTACCGTTAATTTTCGGTTAGAATTAATGCGAGTTGTAAGCATAGACCAGTCTTACTAACAAATGTCCGTCCCTTTAATGATGTCAATTAACAAATTAATGTTAATTTTCGGTTAGTAAAACCGAACGAGGAGCTTTTTATCATATCAATTAACAAATTAATATTAATTTTTGGTTAGTAAAACCAGACGAGGAGCAGTCCAAGAACAATCACTTGGCTTTGAAGGGGTGAAATACCAGAAAGATGGGCTTTTTTGCCGTTAGCTATTTAACATTACTGTTATTTAGCTTTGTTATCGTATACATACAGTATAGTACAGAATTTTCTCTTTTAAAAAGTATCAAAATGGATAAAAGGAAGAACACTTTTAATGATAAAACAGGAAACAAAAAAAAGGTGGTTAGTGATTATGCTAGAGCAAAAATGGATGTGACTGAGTGAAATAAAAGCAGCGCTCAACTTCTGTTTTCAGTTTTCTTTTTTGGTTTCGATTTGGTGGTTGGTTTGATGATGGTATGAGACGCAATTCCTGGTAAGTTATTAATTTAGATGATGAACAATGATGTAAAATATGAAAATAAATATTTCTTAAACAGTTAGT
>AYEL01067395.1:0-49596 GCA_000484575.1 Olivierus martensii
TCGTTGTCGTCATTTCAACAAGACGACAAAAATTTCGTCGCTAATTTTCAAGTAGCTTACGACACGTTTTGTTAATTAGCATTTACGATAAGTTGTTAAGATGTAAATAACGACTCTCTTTGTGAATCCGGCCCCCATGATCAAGTTTCCGTACTAACTTATCAGATGCAGAACATCCGAAATTTTGTGCAATGCAGAGTTTGAAATTTAGTAGTTCTGTCTGAACAGAAGAAAAAATATAATCACTAATGTTTGACAATTATATTTTTAAACAGTTATTTTAATAATGAAGAACGATGATTTTATTTCTACTGTTATAGTCAATAAATATCGTAAGATATTATCATCGATCAATTGATGCTAGATGAAAAATATTTATTAAATAGATTTTCTTTAAAAAATATTTATTTTTTTTTTATTTTTGGAGAAAAAATAATTTCGAATTTTCAATATGATATTTTAAAAAGTATATCTGTTTCTTAAAATAAATATTATTTTGTCCGATTTGATTTAATCCTTATTATTGTATTCAGAAATTTGAAACATTTTCTATAAAATATCAATAATAATAATTATTATCAATATATATAAAAATATCTATAATAAATTATGTAAAATTATTATCTATTATTATAATTTAATAATAATAAATTATAAGATAGTAGTAAATAATAATTATTATTCGAATAATTGTGAAAATTTTTACATATTATTATTATGAATCTGATTATTACATTAATTAATAGCTATGATTTAGTTGAAACATTATTATAATAATGGATTGAAAGCAATATATTTCATTCTGTTAACTATAAATATGAAGTTCAGTCAATAAAATTGATATAGTGCATTTTAATATAGTAAACATTTTTAAAATACTTATAGGAAATATAATATTATTTTGATTGTTTTTAATTTTTGATACATTATAATCAATATAACTATATGAAAACTTGCGAGGATACAGCATTAAAGTAACAGCTTAAATAATTGCATTGCCTTTCTATTAATTTTTAATAAAAATAACGAGAAGAGTACTTACACAAACTTGTTAAAGAAAATTCTGTTTTGTTATACGCAATATTAATATTACTGAAATTTTCGTGTACTAATTATGGTTATTTACTCTCAAATAACTTTCTTCGACAACTTCGACTTATAGACCTTGTAAAGCATTGGTATTTTCCAGCAATGATATCCTGTATTATTCATAATAAATAGAAATAAAAATTGGCTGTTTTTGACAGTTAGCCAATAAAAATTTCTTACAGAATATTCTACTAGTTCCTGTAGAAATTGCAAAACAAATATTATCTGGTTTTCTACTCAATTATTATTAATTAATAACTAGTAAACTGTATTCATTTACATACGAATTTTTATTAAATATTTTATAAATTTATTCTGTTTTAGAAATTTTATAAAATCAAAAAGCATTCGAAATTTGTTTCTTATATGTATATAATTTTTTATTTATTACGGAATTATTTGTTCAAATATTGCAATTCTTTTATAATATGAATACGCGATAATAAACTGGATTATGGTTTTCGAATGTTGTTATATTTTTATCAATACTCCAATAATTATAAACTTAGAATCTTCAATAAACATTATTTATTTCCTTAAATAATTTATGATCTCCATTAAAAGATACCATACTTAATTATTTCATCCTTACTTCTTTCAGGATGAAAATTAGACGAGTCAAAGTTTTAATATGAATCCAAAAAAGAACAAAAACACTTTATAATTGCATGTAGTTATTAGTTTAAAATGGTTTAGAACATGTAATAATGGTCAGTCTATAAATATTTTGTCTTTTGTTAAAAAATAATATACAACGCCTATCTTATAATTAAATTATTATAGGTAATAAACTGATAAATAAGATTTTTGACGCGATTTTTTTAATTCAAATATAATGAAATAGAAATTATGTGAGTAACGTATCATTAATGACCAGATTATGCAAAAAATCAGAATTTTTTTGATGATTAAATTTTTGAAAACTATGAAAACATTTGCTCTAAACTACAAATCAAATTTTAGATTTTAGTAAATAAATATTTGCTGAAAACTTGTTTAATAATTAATGTATTATATTCCATATTTTGAGCAAGAACAATTAGAGACAAAATGAAATTTTCTAAACTGCATAGTGTCGTTATACCACGCTTTACATAAAAAATCTTTTTAAATGATTATATTTTTCGTGTTCGTTAGAAGTTTTTTCAAAAAATGTATGTAGCATTTTAAAATTTTGAACACCTCATTTTCTAACGGGTCAGGTGAAAGCATCAAAAGTTAAATTTCGTGTTTCCTTCTTCGATAAAAAATAAAACGTCTGAATATATTTACGTATACACATTTTTAATTTTTAACATTAAATGCACGCTAACCGTAATTTTGATTTTTTAATATTTTGAAGATTATCCGAAAAAGTTAATTTCTCGATTACTGCGATTAATCGAGAATCTACTACATTAATTAATCCATTGTCAAATAAATTAATGTTGACAAAAATTTTATTGTATTTTAAGGTAAATAAATAATCATTTAAATTTTCAAAAATAAAAGGAAGTTATTAGCAAAAATATTTTCGATTTATAAATTACAAAGGAATTCACTGATAGCATCTTTTCCTTTATAATTTATATTGCTTTCTATATGGAGATTGCTAATGGGAGGGACTTTATGTTCGCCAGTAATCTTAGTTACTGCGCATGCACATTATCATAGCAACTTGTTTGAATATGAAGATGTCGATAAAGTTTTTTACTTGCAACTCAGCTTTTAGTTGATTATTTTTAAAAATATTCATCAAATACTATATATATGATGAAGCATATATTACAAGTTCTCAACATCATACTATAACTTTATTAGAAACTAATTTATTGTAAAGAATAATTTAACTGTGCATAAACCATGACAAGGTCGGCCTTCAGGTGAAGGGAGGGATTCAAGGTTAGATATAACGTCAATAAACAATTCTGAAAAATCCATCCGTTTTTTTCTCCTGAACACTTGCTATTTTGGAATAACTAATCATAAGTCAGATAACAGAGCTTTTCTACATGTCTCTCTTAATATAGTTTGAAGCCAGAGTGATAATTAAAATCAACAATTGAAGTATAACTAATTGTTATAAATATAAATAATATATTATATTTTAATATATTATATGCATTATTTTTCCGAAATTGGACTTTCTTATAGTGTGCAGATTCTTTGAAATATATAACAGTGGGTGATCGATTAACGAACATAATCCGTTCCAAGACAATGTTCGTTATCCGAATTGTTCGTTAACTGATCATCGATTTACCATATGTTTTTATGGGAATTTGATTAATTCGTTCCGGAGACCCAAAATAACATAGATAAAAAATTATATAATTTCTTACTACGTTTATTTATATGTAATAACAATAATATATACAAAAATACATCTTGCATTTTCATTTATATGTTATTTTCCGATAAAGAATCTGTCCAATATCGATTGCTTTTCTTTCTCCTTTGGGATTTTTTGTAAGTGATTAATAGCATTGTCGTGGTAGAGATCCCCAAGCCTTATTGACCTCAACCTAGTATGGGTGCCATTCTAAGACCAAAAAAATCATATTTCGGAAGTGATTAATAGCATTGTCGTGGTAGAGATTCCCAAGCCTAGTGATCTCAACCTTGTATGGGTGCCATTCTAAGACCAAAAAATTGTAAAATCTTCATTAATAGCATCGTCGTGGTAGAGATCTCCAATCTTGTTGACCTTAACGATTATGGGGTATTGTTGTGGTAGAGATCCCCAAGCCTATTGACCTTAACCTGGTATGGTGCCATTCTAAGACCAAAAAATTTGTAAAATCTCTCTCTTACCTTCTTTAATAAATATTTGATTTGTTTTACGTTGTCTCCGAGTTCAAGACCAAAAAATTGTAAAATTAACCTGGTATGAGTGCCATTCTAAGACCAAAAAATTGTAAAATCTCTCCAATCTGGTATGGGTGCCATTCTAAGACCAAAAAATTGTAAAATCTCTCTCTAACTTAGGGTGCCATTCTAACACCAAAATATTGTAAAATCTCTCTTTTACCTTCCTTAATAAATCTTTGATTTGTTTTACGTTGTCTCCGAGTACATTTTAATCGGGAAAAACTACTGTTTTCCCATTGTTACCCATAAGTCCACGAACGCGCAAGGACTAAGCCTGTCATTTCGTTAAGTTAGTTAAGCCGAAATATCCTCATGGAATATTTTTATCTGGAGGCGGACACTTATAGAGCTGCCATCATCCTAACCAACACCCATGATGGAGTCAAACGGAAAGATGGGTTTCAACGGGCCGTGCCAAGATCCTTCCTGAAAAATTGGAGGAATGGGACCCCGGATCCTCCAGAATGTTAAGCCACAACTTTACCACGCAGCCATCGGTCTGACCTGTCATTCCGTCAGTTTGTTCCGTGAAATGTTCGTTATCCAAACATGTGTTCGTTAACCGAACATAAAAAAACTTTCGAAAAAGTGTTCGTTATCCGAACTGTTCGTTAACCGATCACCCACTGTATTTTTCTTCTTTTTCATATTATCGATGTTATGAATAAATAATTTAACTTGTTGAATAGTAAAGCTGTTGTACGATTACATTATTAATCAATACACTGTTTGTAAGTTTATGAATAGTAGCTCTCGTTTCTGTTTTGTTGTATCTACACATGCGACTACCAACAAAAAGCAAAGTATTATTGCTACAAGGAAGTATTAGCTGACCAATTTTTTTCTTAAATCTTAGAACTTTACAGAAATTAAAAACAAGCAATTCCAGGAAAAATTAATGCCTACTTTCCGAATATCTGCTTTATTTTGAATGAATAATGTTAAAAATATACGTCAGCAAAATCGGCTACAGTGGCATAATCTGTTTACTCAATATATAAATAATCTATTAAATAATTTGGTACTATATTTATTTAACCCATTTGTAAATACATTTAAATCTTTTGCAAATATATTTAAACCTTTTACAAATTTATTTAAACTTTTTACTATTTTTAATACTTTACAAATATAATTATGTAGTAGTTGTTATAGTTATTTTAAAGCCAATTTTATGGTCGTGCGAATAGCTTCTGGCGTGCGTTGGCTTCATCACGTCAAGCTACGGCTTTGATGTAGCTCAGCGATTCTCAATTTTTTTTTTCCCGGGCTACATGTATTTGTTTGATACATTAAGTAAGCCGCAACATGCTATATCAGCAGTCGCAACCAATTGGTGTCACGCGAAAAAAAATTTTATGAGTGTATCAGGAAGGACTTAGCAAATAAGGAAAATTCTAATTTTTCAAGATTTAAAAAAAAATTTAATATCAGATTTTTTTTTTTTTTGCATGTGGGAAAAGAATTTCGCACTTTCATTAAGTTGGTGTCACGCGAAAAAAAATTTTATAAGTGTATCAGGAAGTACTTAGCAAATAAGGAAAATTCTAATTTTTCAAGATTTAAAAAAAAAAATTTAATATCAGATTTTTTTTTTTTGCATGTGGGAAAAGAATTTCGCACTTTCATAAAATTCATGACTGTGCCTTCCGGACCGCAGGTTGAGAATGGCTGATCTAGCTACTCACTTGTCAGTGGAACACAGCCTGGTTATGACGCCAATTTGTCGTCATTTTTGACGAAAGCAATGATAACTAAATGCTATCAAGCGATGCTATTCGTAAAAAGTTAATAAGAGTTTTAGGCTATTTAATCTAGCTACTCACTTGTCAGGGAACACAGCCTGGTTATGACGCCAATTTGACGTCATTTTTGACGAAAGCAATGAAAACTAAATGCTATCAAGCGATGCTATTCGTAAAAAGTTAATAAGAGTTTTAGGCTATTTATACATACTCAAAGCTATTTCAGTAATATTAAAATGCAATTAATTTATACGTTAATTTAAATTTATTAAACATAAAATTATTTTATTATTCTAAAATAAAAAGTGTGATGATAATCTTACAGGATTAAACGATGCGGTGTCACTATCAAATTTCATAAAAATTAATCATTAATATCAAGTTATTACTGTGGGAATACAGATAGATAATGATTTTATAGGTCTTGTTTTCCTTTGAAAAATAGGCTAAATTATATATTATTTTTCAGAAATGAAATAGTAATCTTTCATGTATGTGAAATATAATATTTGAATTCATTCTAATACCAGCTATTTGACCAATCGGGCATGATGCATTATAAAGTCGCAACGAAAATGCATATTTAAATCTTTCAGACTTTTGTTAGAAGTACGAACGACAATCCGATTGACACCTCCACATGAGTGGACGTCCTTGGAATGGATTTTTTCTCCTCGCTACTTACTGGTTAGTAATCTTACTGAGTGGAAAGTGGCGACATCTGTTATCAAAACTTATCCAGAATATCCGGCGTTTCTAGTAATTATTTGCACATAATATTATTTATTAGTGTCGATTATTATGTTATACTCAAGTTGGCATCCTAGCTGATAATATTATAAATACGGTTATTTTAATTTTCTTTATTATCATATTTTATAATATATCCTTAATTCTGTGCGCTTAATTTTAATATTGATTAAATCAGTGTATGATGTTACGATGACGTCGTAGTATTAAAGTTTAACGTCTATACTGTTTTGTGACGTCACTACATTTATTAAATTAGGAAGAATCTGAAAATCTCTTATAGTATGCTTTTCATTACAAAATGAAATGAGGGTTCTACCTAACATTGCCTTGGGAATTTTTTTCGGAGCAACGGCGATGCCATCACCATGTCATATGTTTGTATATATATGTGACATTGCTCAGTTTTAGATTTAAAAAGACGGTATTTGATGTTGTCTTCTGTTGTCGCACTATAATATCATATTATTGAGAATATGACAACATCCCAACTCGTACGAAAGTCTGATCACAGATTTATATTTATTTATTTATTTACAATCTCAAAGCGTACATTTGTACAGTAGAGCCCCCATTAGAAAAGACGCGACGCCCAGAACACGCAGTTAAAAACGCAAATCTCTAACCACTGCGCTACTGACACATTCTAAACATACCAGCGATCAGGCAATTAAAAACGCGCAAATCTCTAACCACTGCGCTACTGACACATTCTAAACACAATTAAATTTTAGATTATATGAACGCAATACGAAACTTCTCGTGCGATTTTCTCGACAATCCTGGAGTAGTGCCTCTCTTGCGATTTTCTCGACAATGCTTGAGTAGTGCACTTTATTGCTCCCCGTGCGATTTTCTCGACAATCCTGGAGTAGTGCACTTTATTACTCACATGATTTTCTCGACAATGCTTGAGTAGTGCACTTTATTGCTCACACATTGTATTGTCCTAGAAGTACTATACTACAGGTGTGCAAAATTTCAAAAAAATCGGTGACCCGAATGTCTGAACCTCCCTTGTAAGAGTATATTATTTCTATAATGTTTTTAGCGCTTTATTAAAATCATATTTATTTATATAAGTATAAGCAGTCAACAATTTTTATCACCTTAATAAAGCATGTGAGAAACATTTTTCCAGAGATGTTTCTTTTTGTAGTCGAACACACTGTCTATCGAATGCAATTTTTGTCCCAAACTAATAATCTCATAAGCTTTTTACCTTCAAATTTCTGAAAAAAACTCATGTAGGGAAATTACAAATAACGTTGTAAGAAATCAGCGATGTATAACGTAACAATTGACCTCAAAAATATCATTGATACGGTATCACAAAATATGATTTATATGATGTCACTATGAAGCATATTTTGAATCAGAATCTAAATACGTACTGTCTTTTAAAAATAAATTTGTTGATTTGAACAAATCTAACTTAAAAATCGATCTATCAGGGAAGAATAGATTTCGGTTTAAAACCGATGATCTTATACAGGCACTAAAGTCTTGTAATAAATTTTCAAAAGGTCCTGATGGAATTCCTTTTATCTACTATCAAAAAGTTATTCCATGTGTTATTGATCACTTTAGCTATTTATTTAGCATAACGTTAGAAAATTGTCATTGTCCTAATGAGTGGACTCATTCATATCTCACTCCTATTCTCAAAAAATCTAAAGATCCTAAAGATGCGCTTTCTTATCGACCATTAAACTTGTCTAGCTCAATGCTTAAAATATTCGAGAAACTAATTCTATCTTATTTAAATTTCAATGAATACATATAAATAAACGTAATAAGAAATTATATAATTTTTTATTTATATATTTTTGGATCTCCAGAAAGCATTAAACAAATTCCCATAAAAACCTATGGTAAATCGATGATCGGTTAACGAACAAGGAAACGAATATTGTCTAGGAACGGATTATGTTCGTTAACCGATCACCCACTGTACTAGTATTCACGAATCTTAGAACGGATTATGCTCGTTAACCGATCACCACTGTAAATTTTATAGATCGTATTGCTTTCAATAAAAAAAATTATTGGAATACTGTATACAAAGTATGATTTATTCTGACAAAATTGTTACAAAACTTACTTTACATTATACAAAATTGATTTTTATTACACAACCATAATAGTTTCTCTAAAAATAATTTCTTTTTGTTTTATTAAAAATTAATAATTTCTCAAAACTACTTTAAGAAACATTTTCTAAATTTTAGGTTAATTTTATTACGCTGCCATATCATTATGGGATATTCTGTATCTGGCGGCGGCCATTTATAGCGCCCATCACAGACTGGCCAGCACCCATGATGGGGTCAACCGGATGGTTGAAGAATGTGGTTCAACAGGCTGGGGCCGGACCCCTTCTGAAAAACTGGAGGTGTGGGACCCGGATCTGAACCCGGATTCTCCAGGGTGGTAAAGCCAAAGCTTTACCACGCGGCCATCAAGGCCCACACTAAATTTTAGAAAATTTAATATTATTTATTATATTATAGTAATGATTTATAATAAAATAATCATAAATATTTTGCGGAGAATACAAATACTGATGTTAATAACATTATTTCTTATCTTATATCTTCTATTCTTGTTTTGATGATATCCTAAATGATCAAATTTTATCACAATTCTTTCTGACTTCCATATTTAAATAGCTAGATCATTTTATTTTATTTTTATTGTTTTGCATATGCAGTTAAAAAAATGTTTTCTGGTTTAACAACTTGCAAAACTTTATATCATATTAGATAGATGGCATTATATGACAAATTATTTTACCCTGAAAAGTTTTCTTTCTGGCGGCATATATTAAATAAACTGTTTAATGTTTCATAAAACATGTATTTTATTTTACAAGGCACATACTGTTCTACTACTGTTCAATTTGAATAATAGTCACAACAGATATCTCAAAAATAAAGACTTTAAGTTTAATCGGAGGATATATTATATTACTGTAAACATAAAAAAGTGTAAAATATAAATCCAAGTATTTTAGTAATTCTAATGTACAGCCACTTACAGAAAGATGATAATAAAATAACAGCACATTAAATAATTATAAGATAGATATCAATACCTCCAGAATAAATCCTGAAGTTCAAACCCAAAAATCAGAATCATGACAAAAACTAAAGTTAATGCAAGTTTCCCTGAAGTCTTCCATTAGCAATTACATGTCTAAAATTGACTACATATAACATCTCGAACAGCAATTAAATTAACGAAAAAATTAATTAAATTAGTTACTTTGAATATAATTCTGTTAATCATTATTATATGGGATATATTTCATAGATTAAATCCAATTGTATAGATATATTTCAAAGAATTAAATAAAAGTGACTGAATAATACGAATTTCTTTGTTTATTTAATATTGTAAAGGAAATTTTTTGTTCGTTTAGCTGAATGGTCTTTCTATAAAATCGAACATGATTTTTGAAAATAGCTTTTTGAACAAATTTCATGATACGAATTGAATGTTGATTTTCTAAAAAAAGCCATTGAGAGAATTATCAAAGAAAGCGTTCATCGGGAGTAATTCTCAAAAAAATATTAAGATTACGAATGAAGAAAAATGATTTTGATATAAAAATAAATTAATTTTTTTACAATATTTGATTCCGTTCATCTTTGTATATGTTTTGCATTAATAAAATTTTAAACTCTATATACATTAATTGCTACAGAATTTAATCTTTCGAAGCTTAGAATTTTCGGAATTGAGAAAGAAAAAGATAGGGAATCTAACTTTATAAATTTTAAATATTATTATAACAAAACGGACTTTTATTATTATTTTTATCTTAAAAAAATGAGGGAATACCGAATAAATATTGCATATGCTGACCCTACATTTTATAGACAATAAATACTATTTCCCATAAAGAAGAGAGGGAGTTATATATTTTTATATCCTCCTCCTCGCTGTGTTCAGTAATCTCTCAGGAGATAGGGAATCTGGGAATCTAACTTTATAAATTTTAAATATTATTATAACAAAACGGACTTTTATTATTATTTTTATCTTAAAAAAATGAGGGAATACCTAATAAATATTGCATATGCTGTCCCTACATTTTATAGACAATAGATACTACTGTATTTCCCATAAGGAAGAGAGGGAGTTATATATTTTTATATCCTCCTCCTCGCTGTGTTCAGTAATCTCTCAGGAGCAAGTCAATATAAACTAACTTTGCATAAATCGCTTTTACCCAGCAGCGATAATATAAAAACAGCAAGTAATTTTAAGTAATAAGTGAATATTGCATCGAATTATTTAAAATTAATTTTAAAAATCCGTCTTATTCAATCTGACTATGCTTTAATTGTTAATCTATTCTACATTAATGAATGCAATGTAATAGTCACTTTATATGAATTTAGATACTTAAAAAGCATTCATAAATGTCTTTTATCATTATGTGGATTAAACGAATGAAAAAAATTTTGAGGAGATTGGATTCTTTCTTGTTAAGACTAGAAATTGAAGGAAGTTTGTCTCTCCTCAAGTAGCACAAAAGTTATTATCGTTGACCTGGTCAAAGATAATAACTTTTGTGTCTGCAATATTTGGTCTAACTGCATCAATGATGCAGTTAGACTAAGTATTGCATGGGGAGTAACGAAGCAATTGCATATTTCATATTCCCCTTTAAGGAAAATTCTTCCGAAAGTAATCCACTAGTATCATTATTTAAAATCATCCGTAAGCAGCAGCTGTAAAGAGATCTTGAAAAAAAGAATGACGGTTGCTCTAATGTTTTGTGCCAGAAAGAAGTGGAGACAATCAATGCCTTTCCATAGAATATTGTTTGACGAATTGGGCTTAATTTCCTAGTCAAAACTGCCGAATATCGGTTTCAGAAACCCCATATATTTTTCAGCCAATTCCGTTGCATTTGCCGAAAATCACTATCAGTATCGTAGAGACGCGCGGTACCCGATAAAATCTGAATGCACAATAATTGTCAAAGATTTGATATTTGTATTTATAAACAAAAAATTAATTGTAAGAGGATAAATTGACTGGTAAACATCGTCTCCCCAACTGACGGGACTGTAAGCAGGTAAATTATGTGACAAATATCGTATCCCCGAGAGAGAGAGGGAACCTTAAGATGTGATGAATTTTATAACACCAAGTGAGGGGACTGTCTTCAGTCACCCACAATAAAAATATACAAGTCAAATCGACGCCATATATGTGCATATATCCGGTCATCTGAAGCTATAGAAAATCCGTATTTATTTGAAGATAGAATAAAAATGAGTGTACGCTGTCTCCGAGACCCTTATCCGGGGATAGGTCAAATAAGGTGAAATTCGGACCTTCGAAAAAGAAATACTTGGCTGTAATCGAGTTGGAACCGCAAAAAGAGACGATTGCCTCCAATATCAACAGAGTCGAGTCTCAACCGCTAAAGATGTCAGTTGTGCAAAACCTTCGTAGTGATATTAAAAAGGGGAAAAGTCAGAGTCGATCCTGAACTTATACTATCACATAAATCGGCGACTAACAACACAACCGGTTCGTGTATCTTTTCTGTTCCACCTGTGGACATTATCTATTAAGAAAAAGAAGGAAAGAAAAAAAAACAGAAAGAGCTAAAAAGAAGAAACCATAGAAGTCTGCAGAAGAAAAGGAACTGACCGTAAACCAGAGAGAGAAGAAAAAAAAACTTTTTCGTTGGGTTTTCTACTTTCACCTCATCAAGTATACAAAGATATTCGAACAGAACATTTCAAATTACAAATTACATCGTTACATTCGTTGCTATGGTGACAATATTACCATTGAATAAAAATTATAATCACAGTAATTAAACTAAATATCATAGTAACAACATATAAAATAAAACCGATATTATTGTAACATTTTAAAGATATTTACTGTGTTATTACTTATGTTCATGAGATTAATTAAATCCCTTTTTTCCAAGTGCGTATATCCATGCCGGTGATAGTTTTTCAGCAGTACTATCGTTGAAAATATTACCCTGTGGCTTTATCCTTAATATTTCGATCGTTTCTTGTAAGATTCTGTCATTTAGGCTTGAAGTCGGCTTTATAATTTTTGCTTTTTCCCAATCTGTTTTTATGTTGTTATTGTAAAATTCTGTGGTGAGTATCGTATTCAATTTGGCTTCTGTTATGTCTCTTTTGTGATTATTGTAATCGTTCTTTGCGATTTCTCTTATGTAACTCCAATATAATACTGTTCTTGATTCCGATGTTGTTCACGGACTGGGGTCAGATAGAACCTTGCTCTATGCTTATTGTCCCACAGTCTTTTTCATTCCTGAGTACTTCAAACACTGTAGGTCCTCTTGCTATTGCTAATTTCTTGCTTTATTCTTACGTATATCTATTATAAGATATTTATTCTCCTCGGGTGAAAACAATAAGTTCATAAAAATCCTCCTCGGGTGTAAAAACAATAAGTACATAAAAATCTCAATGTTTTAAGGAAGTTTCTGATTTTATATTGTGTTGCATTCATTTACCGAGCTGGGCTGCGGGTTGAACAGCCCTGTTCTAGCACATGGATATAATAAAGTATTTTTGCAATCCATACGTATCAGTTTTGAGAAAGACCTTTCCCAAATAATAGCTGTTACGGATGTGATCTGGTTCTTGATTAGAAATGTGAATTTCAATGTGTTGATTAGCTATTATTTGGGAAAGGTCTTTCTCAAAACTGATACGTATGGATTGCAAAAATACTTCATTATATCCATGTGATAGACCAGGGCTGTCCAACCCGCAGCCCAGCACGGTAAATGAATGCAGCACAATATAAAATCAGAAACTTCCTTAAAACATTGAGATTTTTATGTACTTATTGTTTATTTTTAAGGAAGCAGTTAAGAAAAAAGCAAGAAATTAGCAATAGCAAGAGGACCTACAGTGTTTGAAGTACTCAGGAATGAAAAAGACTGTGGGACAATAAGCATAGAGCAAGGTTCTATCTGACCCCAGTCCGTGAACAACATCGGAATCAAGAACAGTATTATATTGGAGTTACATAAGAGAAATCGCAAAGAACGATTACAATAATCACAAAAGAGACATAACAGAAGCCAAATTGAATACGATACTCACCACAGAATTTTACAATAACAACATAAAAACAGATTGGGAAAAAGCAAAAATTATAAAGCCGACTTCAAGCCTAAATGACAGAATCTTACAAGAAACGATCGAAATATTAAGGATAAAGCCACAGGGTAATATTTTCAACGATAGTACTGCTGAAAAACTATCACCGGCATGGATATACGCACTTGGACAAACGATACCCTATTTATAGAAATCAGTACAGTGGTTCGACTGAAAAAGGGACATCCAGTTATGAAAACTTTTTGTGGTGCCCCTTTCTCTTGATGCCCTAAGCATGTTCTTACTTTGCTTATAGGTTAATCCAGCACTGAATAAACTTATCAAGAAATTATAATAAAACCAAACCATACGAATTTTAAGAACAAAATTTGTTTGATATATCAATTTTTATCATTTTAATTAAACAATATTATTGATTTTTTCGCAATATAGATGATTATGTCAAACCTTTATAATTTGTATCGTTTAAATAATTTTTTATTATCAAATTCAAAACTAAAATGATTCAAAACGATCTGTAAAATAATAGCTACTATCTAAATATTTTATATTTATTAAATAATTTATATATTAATTTTTATATTTTTAAATATTAGGCTAAATTTCTTTAACACGAATATGAGCTTTGTACCTTTTCAGCAATTTATAAATAGACCTATTGTATACCAAAAAGACACTATTTGATGAAAAAAATTAGTTTATGCAAACCAATTTCTTCAGCAAATAGTTAACACAAAGTTGATTTTTTATATATGTTACAGGACAAACCCGAATTCAGGAAATACTAGAATTTCCTAGTCAAAAGTTCTAACGATACCCTATTTATAGAAATCAGTACAGCGGTTCGACTGAAAAAGGGACATCCAGTCAGCCAGCCACGTTTGATTATTAATATATATGATGATGCATACAATTACAAACATACAATTCATTCTTAAATTTTAGCGGCACACCGTCAAAGTTTTCATGGCACACTAGTGTGCCGCGGCACAGTGGTTGAGAACCACTGTACTAGAGTATAGTAAAATTATTTAGAGAATTTCCTAGTCAAATCGAGAACGTCCTAACGCTTGTCGAACGTTCTAGTATTTCCTAGGCCTAACTCGAAATGCCGAACATTTCTTATTCAGTCCGGATTTTCTAGTTTTTCCTAGTCAAAACCAGAAGTTAAAACAAAAGTCTTCATTTCTCATGTATTCCCGCTCAGAGTTCGATATTTTCCAGCAGAAATTTTTCTTTAGAAAATATCCGCAAGAATAAGCAAATCTCATTGAGGAAGGTTGCAATCTGCGCCAGTGAAAGTACAAAGAGTTAAACCCGCTTTCCATGTACGAAGCATTGTGTATCTAAATTATGTTTGTCCAAAAAGAATAACATTTTATGTAATAAGTTTACATTTTTTTCCAATGTAAAATAATCTTTGAAATCCACTATTGTTATCATGCAATACAAGTTTACTTTATACCAGTTGTGTACTCAGAATCTTTGATACCCTGTGCGGAAGTTTTTGGCCCCCCTCTCCCCCTGCAAAAAAACACATCTGTTTTAACTCTCAACAAACATTTTACTTTACACACATTTTCTTAAATAATTTTTAACTGAAAATTATTCAAAAATTTTTATACAAATATCTGATGAATAGTAATGATATTTCATTCTCTTGGGCCCCCATTCAGCTTGGAGCCCGGGGCGAACCGCCCCCTTACCTCTCACTGGGTACACCACTGCATTATACACTAGTTATTTAATGATTGAAATAGCATTTCTATTCATTATTCAATTTTTTTATTCCAATTATAATCCTGTATTTGAAATTCATATTTATTTTAGAATTAATTGGAAGAAAATTTGAATTCAAATTAATCTAATAAATTATAGAATAATTAATCCTTCTTATACAACTTTTACATAATAAATACTTTTCAAACGTTTATGATTGACTCACAATTTATAATATTATAGTTTGTATAGTTATATCAGTGCCGGATTAAGACCCTTAAATGCCCTAAGCAATTTTGGTGCCCCCCTTATACTTGTAATTCAAAATATATAAAACGGTATTTACATTTTCATAGACTAAACAGCCAGAGCTGAGTGTGCTATTGCAGGGTCTTCAAATTATGACCCGCGGACCACATGCGGCCCACCAATTGGAATAATTTTTCAATAAGAATCACAAAAAACCAGGGAGTGTTGATAGATTTCAAATGCATTAATTAAAATTGGATTCAAAATATATTCCCGAATAGCAAAATGTAACTGTAATCCAAGTTACGATATTTCTTTTTTTTGTATATTTTACATCCCTTCCTATCAGGGAGACTAAAGGACGGGGCCAGTTGCAACCACGGGCTGTACCCACCTGTGGAGAGGGACCGGATCGTGAAAGACGAGGATCGCCAGGTCGAGTCCAGCACCTGAAAAACTTTTCAGAGTTACCAGAACCGGGACGCGAACCCGGGTCCTCCTGAGTGGCACGCCGATAGCGTTACCACTCAGCCATCCAGCCGCGATCTTTATGACTAAAAGATCGGTTAAAATGGACAAAAGAAGAAAAAAATTTAAAAGAATTCAAAACGGGTCGATACCGACCCCGTTGGGAATCCCTGCGTTAAACAATTTTATTTTTAAAATAATAACTTCTATAAATTTCAAGAACTTCATATTTATAAAAATTATTTTAATTGTTGTTTTAAAGGAATTTTAATAGCTATGCAGAACTGAAAAATAGATTTTTTTTTCAATTCTGTATATCTATTTATAAATGAACAGTTGTATTTAATAAAGATCTTATTTCCTAGTACTTGAACTTACTTCCTTTCCTCTCTAGTTAAAATGTCATTTCTCTCTCTCTGTTGTCAATGATAGACAACAATGGATAAATGACAAAAGTTATATACTTAATATATCATCCTCATGCATTTATGTATTTTCATACAGATGTTTTAGGATTCCATTATATGTGAAAGTGGAGGGCCAATCTCATTATAAAAACAGGACAAAAAAGAACATTATTTAAAAAAGCAGGATTGTCCAGCAGAAAACAGTATATATGGTCCCCTTAATTCAGTACTTGCTAATCTTTTTTGCCTATATTACACTCTAAAGGATAAATCAAAAATTTTGTGATACCAATCATAATGAAAACAGAAATTTAAAATAATTTATAAGAACGATTAACAAATAAATATTTTCCAATATAAAAATCTTGACTTTACCATTTGATGCTTCTGTTTAATTAACTTATGAATAAATCATTTTATTTATGTATATATATTCCCTCACAATGCTGATGTGATTGTTATTGATTAAAGTAAAAACAAAAGTAAAATGCAAAGTAGCAGCTGAGGAAGGTGCAAAGTGCATTGAGAACATTTCTGAATAAAGTTTTTGACTGCTAAAGGGCTTTGCATTTTAAATTTTTGTTTTTGTTTTGTGCAGTCTTGTTGAACTTTTATTATGTTGTTGATTAACTGTTAACATTTAAATTATTAATTTTGCAATATTACATTTGGGAAAAACTACCATAGATAAATAAAAATATGCATTTATAATATTAGCTGTTGTTTCAAATTAGAATAATGCTTTGAACAGTTACATCTACTGAGAAGATTTGCAACTAAAGATGATAGATTTAAAATTTTGTAATTTGAAATTTTAATGTTTAGAATTGTTTTCAATAATTATCATCAAGCTGGTTGATTATTTAGCCCAATAAAATCCAAACTAGGAAAAAAATAAATCAAATAAAGTTCTTATTAACTTTCATAAGGATACATCATGTAGTAAGCAGAGTGGCCAGTATCCACAATCAGTACAGTACTATTAACTAATCTAATTTGCTTAGTGAGCATAAATATATAGAAAGTGTATTTGACTTGATAAGGAAAATATACCTGCCACTTTTAATTTCTCAGAAGAGAGATTATTTCTAAGTAAATTCTTTATTTTAAAATGAATAGAGAAAAAATTAATGTACATCCTGTAAAATAATAATAAACGAAACTACAGCACTTGTGAGCAGTCCAAAAAGTCTTTATTCACTAAAAAACTTAACATAGAGGAATGCTTTTCGCTATTTTAAAGCCATCATCAACTCACAGATTATTCTAATTTTCTAATAACAGATACGGTAAGGAACAACTGAGGAGTACTTCCGTTCTTGTTCTTTTTTAGAACAAATTTAAATTTAAAATACAGAAACGTCTGTTTATCTTTTAGAAATACCGCTAAAAAATTATTACACAAAAGTTAAGAAAAAGATAAACAGACGTTTTTGTATTTTAAATTTAAATTTGTTCTAAAAAAGAACAAGAACAGAAGTACTCCTCAGTTGTTCCTTAACGTATCTGTTATTAGAAAATTAGAATAATCTGTGAGTTGATGATGGCTTTAAAATAGCCGAAAGCGTTCCTCTATGTTAAGTATTTTAGTGAATAAAGACTTTTTGGACTGCTCACAAATGCTGTAGCTTCGTTTATTATTATATTACCTTGAAGAGCAGCTTGTTTTTATTTTATGCTTTGCATCCTATAAATTCCAGTAGACTGAAATTTAGCATTATTTATTAAATGAATTAAAAACAGACAAACAGTGATAATTCTCCTAATAGACTCGTAGAAACCCGTTTGGTGTTCTGTAGTAGCGGCGCTCTAGTGGCAGTTTTTAGAAATAACATATGGTAAACACGTATTTTAATTGTAATAGTAATGGTAATCATGAAGAATATAAGAGTACAGTTAATGTGAAATTTCAAACCAATTATTCAGAGGCAAGAATTCTTTAGACCTAAACCTATTTGGAAAGGGAAAAATCTAATGGAATCTGGACATGTACATAGTATTACATAAATTTTCCCTGAAGGAGTGGTGACAAGTAAATGCATTTTTCAAATGAAAGTAAATCAGCCTAATTAGAAAGCAAAATTACAGTAAGAAACAAATAGTGAAAAAAATTGATAAAATATTTAACTAGGATATTTTTAAATTATTTAAATATATTGTAATGCTGTAATAAAAAGAATTAAAAAATATCCAATTTATAAAATCAAATTGTATTTATCATGGATGGTATTTGAAACTGAAGAATTGAATTCAGTTGAAATCAATCATTGAAGGAATTGATTTATTATCCGATTCCAAATAATATTCAAGTTAATGAAAAATTAACATAGTAAAACCAAAAATAATTAATGAAATTTAGAAACATTCATGCACCAAATAAACATTTTAATTAATAATTAAAATGTTTATTTGGCACATGAATGTTTTTAAATTTTTAGAAAGTTTATTTTATCAAGTTTACTACATTTCCTTTTCTAACTAATCCTTTCAATATATTTTAATCACAGGCTTGCTGATTTTGAAGTGGGTTTCTTTTGATAAACTGAAGGAAAAATTGATGGCACATAGTCCAGATTATCAAGAGATGATATATGTCTTTTACTAATAAAATGATAAGAGCAAATTTTTGAGTATTTGGTTGGATTCCACATAGTTCTGTTTTCTCTACAAAAATACAAGAAGTGAAAAGATGTGATAGATGCAACATGTAAGTCAACTTTAAGATGGTTGACCATTTGGAGTGAATGAGGGAAGAGCAAGTAAAGCAAGTATATGTTGGATGTGCAAAAGTTAAATGTGAGAGTGGAAGGCCAAAGAAATAGTGGGGAGAACAAGTGGATGAATTTCTGCAGATATATGAGTTTCAGAGTCTGTGTAAGAGGCACATGTCATGAAGAAAAGGATGACTGTAGAGGAAACTGGCTACAGTAAGAGAGAGCTGTATAGAATAAAGCAGTATAGAATTGGCCAGATTGGCTGCGTGGAAATGAACGCTTTCCACTCTGGAGGACCTGGATTCGAGTCTTGGTTTCCACCCTTTGAAAATATTTATCATTGGGTCTGGGTCTGGCCCGTCGATCCCTATTCTCCATGATCCAGCTGACCCCTCTGCAGAGGTGGGCAGCCTTTGGAGGGGCTTGTTTTGCCCGTCACGTGTGGCATCATCTGTTGACAAAAAAAAAGTGATAGTATAGAGCTGAGCTATAGTGTATAGAGATAGGAATATATGGTATCATCTGATTAGTATTATTTGAGAGTTTTTTCCTTCCCCCTTTCTCTGTCTCTCTCTTTCTCTTCCTTTCTTCCTTCTTTGAGTACAGCTGATCTTATTACAAGTATACTGGCATGATGATGATTGTAATTTTAATAAAATCACATAATTAGATAAAGAGTATATTGCATATGTTATCATATTTAACAGTAATTATTAGGATTTTACTTCAACAGTTAGATAATATATTGAAAATGATGTTATTTTAAATGATAGCTAATATTTATTGTTATATTCTATTTTTAAAAAATGCAAAGAATTTTAAAACTATAATAGAAAAATAGACTTAAATTAAAAATTTTATTACAGTAACTCCAGAGTTATTGCAGAAATTATCTTTACAAGTCAATCAATGGAAATCATCTCAAATTCCAGGAACAGGTGGATTAATACAATTAATCTTACATCTCTTGCTGAAAAGTAATGAAGGAAGCAAAGTAATAAAATGCCTGCTTAAAATAATCAATTCTATGGATTCAAATAATCCTCTTAATAAAACAGTAAGTTTTTATTTTTCAATCACTTTTAAACATATTAAGTTTGAAAATTACTTATAATACTATTCTAGGTATATATAGGTAGTCCTTGACTTACAACAGGGTTCTGTTTCAAACCCCACTGTTGTAAGTCATAAATGATCAAATTTATGAATTTCTCAAATACTAATGTTTACTAAGACACTATACATTAACTTATTAAATATAAAGAACACAAAACTATGAGAACCAGACACAAAACAAAATGCTTTCCATATATTAGACTAGCAGTTCTCAATCTTTTGGGTTCCATGTACCACCCAAAGAATATCAAAAGATGTGTTCAAGAGCAGAGAGTTCATCTGAATTGAACGTCATACCACACAAAGAGTTTTGAAGAGAGCAAAACAAGTGAGAGTCTGATTGTGCAAAGTCAGGCAAGTATGGTAGGTGTGGCAACAATATCCCATCCAAGCTCCAATATTTGGCGGGTGATCAAACTTGTTGTGATGGAACACAACTCCTTTACAATTAATTTCTCTGATTCACCACCACCAATTATAAAAAATTTTGGCATCAAAATAAAAAAATAGTTAAGCAAATAAAAAATATTTATTTGTTTTTTGTAACCAAAACATAATTATCATAATAATTCACAAACCAATGTTGCAAACTAATATTGGGTTGTCTGAAAAGTCATGGCACATTTTTTGTATGTTTTAAAAAGTATAATTATTTATATAAAGAACAAAGATCAATCAAAGATATATTGCCCATTTTGCTTGATAACCTTTTGCCATCTTTCAGGGAGCTTCATAATTTCTTGTTCATAGAAGGACCTCTCTTTATCGGCGAAAAACTGAACAAGGTGCTGATTTACAGCCTTGTCTGAATTGAATGTCCTACCACACAAGGAGTTTTGAAGAGAGCGAAACAAGTGGGAATCTGATGGTGCAAGGTCAGGCTAGTATGGTAGGTGTCAGGGTTGCTGAGTCGGATAGTAAATGATCCGACTCCGACTCCACCTTTCAAAAAAAATCCGACTCCGACTCCATCTTTCAAAATAAATCCGACTCCGACTCCACCTTTTAAGAAAAATCCGACTCCCTAAAATTTGTAAGTTCTGACTCCGACTCCTGCATAATTAACTTTAGTATTGTAAATGTATTTTATTATTGCAAGTGATTCTCCTGGCTACTTTATATTAATTTTATAGCACTTTGGCTATAGATACTAGGTAGGCCCTTACTTTATTACAATTTTTAAGAAAAATTATCCAAAATTTGGGCTGTGTATAGGTTGTTACAATTTACAAAATCGACAACTGAGATAACAATTAGCAACTTTAATACACTGAAAAGAGAAATGCATGTCCTTCTAAAATTTTACATGAATTATTTTATTGCTGTTGAAATTTGAATAATAATAAAATCTTTTTTCTTGGAAGCATTTAGTTATGCCAAAATTACTTTAAATATAATTTCTAAGTAACTATTCCAGATTCTAACTAGTATAAATGTCTATTAAAATAAAATTAACACTGGATTAAAGAATAAAAGTTTCCTTTTAGAGTTTTAAATTTTAATTACATACCAAATAGGCAAATACCAAAATTAAATTTAAGTATTATTTCTAATAAACAAAATAGCCTCAATACATTCATCTGTCGTTGCAATTCTCTGATCAGCTCTGATCAAACGGAGTGAGGAAAATAGTCTCTCTATGCTGACCTCTGTTGGAGGCAGAGCTGTAACAAGAAGTGCAGCATTTTTTACAATTTCAGAATATTTAGAGATAGACTGTCTAGCATTTAATTTAGATTTCCTGTCAAAACGTTCAACTTCTATTAGAGCTTTGTTAAATTCCACCTTAAAATTTGGTATTTGCGATATATTTGTAGATTTACTTTTTTCAGTATCAGACTCGAGTTTTTTTTTTTTTTGCGCTGGAGATGGTCTGCTTGATCCAATAATTTTTCAAAATCAGTTTCATCATCAGTATTTGCATTGGACATTAGATTTTTATCGAATTTTAAGTGCTAAAGTCTGGATAGGCTTATACACGGGTTTCGCATTTTTACCAATTTTCAAACTCTGAAGTCGGGAAGTCAGCTTATATTCAAGTAAATAAGGTAATTTAGTAAATTTAAATTTAATTATAATTTTTCTTTTATGTATATATATATTTATCCTCCGGCAGAGTGAGCAGAGCACTCGTTTGGTCCACTGGAGTTGAGTATCAAACGGAAAATACACATCATTTGCTGAAATGAGCCGACACACTGCACATAAAAAATTAAAATAACCTCTTATCAAACTAAATTAATATGTTACATTGGCATTAGAGCAGATATCTTAGGCTATCTGCAATAACCCTCTTGCATCGTCTGTTTTTATTTCTTATAACTTGATGTGTAAGAGTGCTAGCCGCTAGGCCTATGAGTTAGGCTATAGGACTATATTTTAATCATTAATCAGAATCCTATGCCTAAGTTTCAGTTTGGCTTAGACCACAACACTTTCCATAAAATAGACTAGAAATTGTCACAAGAACAAACAAAAGCAACAGCAACAAGAACAAAAAAGCATGCTCATTGAAGTTAAAGGTGTTTGGAGCACCAAATCAGACTAAATATGGCTCCAAAAAGCAAAAATTTATCACTTAGAGTTGAGACTCATAAATTAACTAAAAACACTATAGGGGCCTTTTCATAAATTTAGATAATTGATATTATTCATAACTTACTATCATTCCTTAAATAGTTAGAAATGATATACGTATATAGCTATAGCTCTAGGTAAGTAGGGACTTAAGGAGTCGGGAGTCAGTTGTTTTTTCTGACTCCGACTCCCGACTCCGGGCAGTTCAAAAATCCGACTCCGACTCCACCCAAAAACCTCCGACTCCCCGACTCCCGACTCCGACTCCACAACGCTGGTAGGTGTGGCAACATATTCCATCCAAGCTCCAATATTTTTTGGTGGGTGATCAAACTTGTGTATGGTCTTGCATTGTTGTGATGGAACACAACTCCTTTACAATTAATGAGCTCTGGACGTTTCTGGATGACGGATTCGTTCAAAATGTTCAATTGCTGACAGTCACTTCTGAATTGATTGCTTGGGTCCTTGGTAGAATTTCAAAAAACACAACACCTTTAAAATCTCACCATACTGAGAGCATAATCTTCCTCTGATGAATGTCTGCTTTTGATGTCATTTGAGGCAGATCATCACACTGGGATCAAGACTGTTTGTGCACCATTGTTTGTAAATGATCCACTTCTCATCACTAGTTATCAATCACTTCAAAAAAGGATCATTTTCTACGTTTAATGAGCATGTCACAGATGTTTATCCTTGCCATCAAATGAACTTCTTCGAGTTCATGAGGAACTCAAATATCAAGCTTGCTTATGTATCCCAGTTTCTTCAGGTGGTCGTGAACGGTTGAATGATGGATTTTCAATGTTTCTGCAATCTCTCGTGTCATGTAACAATGGTTTGACTCAATTAATGTCTTTATTTTATCGTCATCAACCTCAGTGGTCTTCCTGACTCAGGAGCGTTGTTTAGATCAAAGTCACCAGCACAGAATTTCGTGAGCCATTATTGGCATTGACGTTCCTGTAGAGCATTGTCACCATAAACTGTATGCAACTTTTCACAAGCTTGACGCACGTTTTTCCCTTTATGGAAGTAAAACAATAAAATATGGCAAAAATGCAAAGTTTGGTCTTCCATTTTCAACTTGTTGTAAAATTTGTAAAAAATAAAAAAATGGATCAAGTTTTTTAAAAAGAAGCTAAAACTATCAGCTGTTAAATGACAGTAACATAGATGTGAGTAACTCTAGTACTTTCAAAAATGAATAATTGCCATCTGTTACGAAAATGCTTAACAGACTTTTCAGACAACCCAATAATTTGATATTTTTGAGATAAGACCTAGCTACATTCGTGCTTGTTAAAAAATTGTGTTGTTAGTGCTTTATCTGGTTATATGAAGAACAAAAACAATGTTCTGGAACTGTACTTTGACATTAGGTATCATGGACTGAGTACTCTAGTTCCCACTATAGTCAACTCCATTGCACTAAAATGGCATATGACAAAGAGCTGGCAAAGGAGTAATTGATATAATGGAGATATAGTTTTAATTTTTTTTTTATACCAGTTTTATGTTATTTGAATAAATTATTTTAAAATATTTTTTCAAAAATAATTTATCTTTTGCTTACCACTGGTTGAGAATCACTGTATTAAATCATTGGGTGGGACTCAAGCCCATGGAATAGTATTGACCAATCACAGAATTTACTGATTAAATCATCATTGTAAGTAGAAATAGTCATAAGTTGATTAAATTAGATTTAGTTATGTAATTTTTTATTTTTATGTCAGTTAAATTATTGCAATACAAATTGATACTGGAATAAAATCAGTTTAAAAGAATCAAAAAAGTTTAACAACATGATATACAGCAAAGTACTTTTGTGTTTAAGTTCGTCTTCGATGCTAATATTCCATTCAAATAAAATTCAGATTCAATTACATTTGTTATATGTTAAATTGCAAATACAGGTAGTCTTTGACTTACGACAATTTGCACTTATGATGGCCAAAAATTATTATTAAATATTCTCTAATTCAACTTTGCCACCTGCATATACAGTACATATGCCTTTTGAATGCACATTGCAGCATCATTGTTAGTCAGTAAGCAAAGCTTTTCAACAATACACAATATCTGCTAGTGTGATTCATTCACTTTTAACTTATCATAGACTTTGGTACACTAGTTGCTAATCAGCAGTCAGTGTTTATTTCCCTCATTGCAATTTTTGTATCTCATCGTAACCCTGTCATGTCCAGTATGAGAAATAATACTATTGATGAAAATTCCAACATAAAAAAAAGTGAGGAAAGTTTTATGTTTAACTGTTTTAAGTTAAATAGAAATCTAATTTATGAAAATATTAAAATAAAAATCAAACAAATCAAGAATTAAAAAAGTCCTTGACTTACATCAGAATCAACTTATGAAAGAGACGTTGGAATGGAACCCTGTCGTAAATCAAGGCTACCTGTATATAAAATAAATACAATAGATTTCCTCTTATCTAGTCTTGTTTTAACCAGCTACATTTTTGTAAAGATTTTTCTGCGAATCAGGTTTCTAGTATCATAGGTTTAAAAACAAAATTAGACATAGGTAGAAAACAAAATTAAATTCTGAAAATGAGTACAGTACACAGATTTTATTTCCAAAACAAATTTAAATTAAAAAGACAAATGAAAGTTACAAATTTTTTTATCTAAGGAAATGTTTATATATAATAAATATATATATATTTTTTAATTTAATTTATAACTTATGATAGTTTGCATGTGCTTTTTTCCATCTTAGATCTCAAAACAAATAAACTATTTGTTTATTTGTTTTGAGATCTAGTCCCTTAGAGATTGATTAATCAGGAATCTATTGTATTATAAATACTGTTTCAGTCAAAATAAGACTAAATATGAAAGAAAAGCTTGTAAATAAATTAGCAAAAGTACCTGATATTGTCAAGTACTTTTCTCTAATTTGATTTGATATCAAACTTAACTAGTAATTCCATTCTTTTATATTCTAAATTAAAAAATACAGACATTTTATGAAATTTCAAAAACTCTTCAATAATTTTAAATAATATTATAGCAAAATGCTCTAGCAACCAATATAACGTAAAATTATACAGTTTATTAACATACTATGGCAGTATTTCAAGATGGCAACAATTACATCAAAAATTACTTTCTTTATATTTGAAACTTTTTATTGAAATCTATGAAATAAGAAACATTTTAATTGGTTCAGTTGTGAAATATATTACAATATATAGTGTATAAAATTATTTCAATACTTTTGGAACCAAAATAACAGAAGTATCTGAATTAGGAACAAAGCTTATGTATGAATTATATTCATAACTAGAGGAGCAACTGTACAGTAATTCCCTGAAATTATAAGTCATTCCAAAACTAGCAACATTATTTGAGATGATGTAAATTGAGTCAGATTTTCTCATAAATGAAATGTGAAACTGGATTGATTGGCTCCACATAAAAAATTTTGACCAAGAAAATCAGATATACTTATTCTGTGCTTATGAAAGATTTACAGAAAATATAAAATTTAATAATCAAATGACAATTTAATGAAGAAATAGCATTCCCTCTTGAACTAGTCAAAGCATCTGGATAATTGCTTAGGTATATAATAATGAAAGTTGCAATGAACAAATCCTTAATCATAATTTAAAAATAAACTAGCCAGATTTGCCACACTGAAACACTTCAGCTTTCAACTCTGAAGACCTGGGTTTAATTCTCTGGCCCCACACCTCAGAAGATTTATTCATAGAGTCTGAGCCAAGCCTGTTCTCCACAATCTACTTGAACTCTCCATAGAGGTGAGTCTATGGTTGAACTTGTTTCAGCCCACCACTTAGTATTTTACTTGAGTAGAAAGTGGCAAAGTCTGTTAATAAAAAGCTTAAGTAAAGCACTGAATTTTGTGAGATAAATTCTCAAAAAGCAAGCATGCATTCTCTTTATTCCTTGTCTTGTTGTTCATTCTTGTTTGAGTCAGTCTTTAAGAATCTCCATGCAGATTCAATAAATCAATCCCCTGAATCAATTTTGAAATCTGTCTTAAATTAAAATTAAATTCTTCAAGTATGCTTTTCTTCCATATTTCAGTAAGATTGCTGAGTTTGAAATCCTAGGAATTCACAAAACACTTTATCAGGAACAAATACAAAATTTAAGTGATTAACTAATAATAAATTTCATATTTGTTCCTGCTTAAAATGCTTTGTGAATTCCTTGTATTTTTCATAGGCAGCAGAACTTGGTAGTTTATGATTATTGAAATCCTCATTATGGGAGTTCAGCATCTCAAAAACATCTTCAGATATAACTTCCAAATCAAGTTTGCTCATATAGGGTTCTTGTTGCCTAAACAATAGAAATACATTTGGCAGCAAACTTGATTTGAAAGCAACACGATTGATTTTGGAGTGGTATCTGAATTCTGAATAAACTATGAAGAAATGGTAAACTTTTAATATCCAGATGTCTTTTATTGTTTTGTCAGCAGCTTCTGTCATGAATCCCCTATAATCCCTGTTTATTTGATATTGAACACCTTCTAAATGTCTTTCAATATCTTTTTCTAATTAAATTTTATGATGCTTTTATCTTATGGGATGCTAAGGAGCAAGTCATTTCAATGCCTTTCATAGGCTGCCCTTATCTATGGTGAAGTCTTCCTTTCTTGTTTTATATTGATTTTCTCCTGAAGAAACTAAATGGTAAGGATATTTCACCATTCACCACAGGTAATCTATAACTATAGTAGGTTGGCTGTAAGGTGAAAAATTTGTTTAACAAGCTGGGTTAAATCCTTCTTGAAGAAATCTGGAGATATGGAACATAAAATTGAATCCAAATTCTCCTGGATGAAGTGAACACAATTCCATACAATTGACTCATTTTTTCACTCTAAATCGGTTGAAGGGGTTTGAATTTTCACTCAGATGCCAAGCTCAAATTTAGATCTTAGCTCATAATGGATGGAATTAGATAATATTTGGGGGCAAGATAATTTATATGTGTGAGAAGCAAATTACTTTCACACTTTCTATTTTACTTAAAAAAATTTAAAGTGAGCAGATTAATCTCTTATATTCTATTATGAAAAAATAATAATTTCTAACGGAATGTAGAGATTAATTTATTCACTTTGATTAATAAATTTGGTTTGGGACAATGATAAGTGTGAGACAACATAAATCAGGAGATTCCTGTATATATATTTTTTCAAATATGTCTAGAAGAGGCTGTAGCTCCTCTAATCCCTTGTATCTGCTTCTTAAAAAACAGTTATTCTATTGTAATAAACATTTTAAATATTCAGATTAACATATTTAAACTATACATTGCATATTAATTATTGAATTTAATTATTTTTTTAATAAAAATTAACTATATATTCACATTGTTTCTGCTTGTCTGTTTATCATCAGTATATCTGGAGAACAAATATAATAGATCATTCAGATTTTAGGAAATCATTTTATACTTATTAATTTCAAGGATATTTTGTAGTCTTATTATGAGATGGTGGCCATTCAAAACAAAAATAATGGCCATTTGAAACATTAAAATATCAGCATCTCCAAAACTATTTGTTACACATGAATAATAATATAATTATGTGAAATGATTTTTTTATATAAAGAATGTTTATAAAGTTACTTCTGGGATATAAAATCTTATATCTCCAGAAGAAAAAACAGCTGTAAATGAAAATTACTATAGAACGGTAATGATCTCTATACAAAATTAGAACAAAGCATAAAATGATATTCTTGTTTGACATATTCTTATTTCTCAGATGTTGATAACTATATGTATGTTCTCTTAATATAAGTAAAATATAACTCAGATGCTTTAATATGTTAATACATTTATTCAGTTTGAAACAGGTTACAATTTAATTATGTTTATGTAATAAAATTTTTATTACAAATAGATTGTATATTGTAGAATAGTAAATTAATTAGTTCTTAAGTTAGGACTTTGTATGAAATTCTTAACTTAAATGTTTGTTCATATTTTAAAGAAAGTGTATTGAATAATTGTGCTAACCTGCTATATTTTTTTGCATTTTATTCAGATACTGATAATGAAATATAGCTATATCCACCTATAAAGAGTAATAATTAGAGAAATGGCCAATATATCTGATAAAATATATAGATATATCTTGCTTTAAAGTATTGCACAATTATATTCCATATTTTTATTTGATATCTGAAAAGGAAAATTATCTGTAAAATATACTTAGAATAGATATATTAAACATAAATTAACACACAGATAAGCCAGGCCCAAAGTCTTCCTAAAAAACTGTAGGTGTGAAACCTTTAATTGAACCCAGATCTTTCAAATTGGTAAATAGATGCCACAGCTATCCACTGAGTTTTTTAGGCCTAGTGCTATTGTGCAATTAATGAATAATAGTAAAAATATGCTTTAGACTTTTATATGCATTAGTTAATTGAAAAAGGCTGTGATTTGCTTTATAATGGTAGTCTGGAAAGTAAATGCTGCAATAACAAAGTATGCCTGTATATATCTGCTATTTGTCTGTAATCACTCACATGGATTGCGTAGTAGACTAATAATGAATATATTGAACACATATTATGATTTTTTTCTAATTTTTCTTCAAAGAAATAATTATTTCAAAAAGCATGTCATTTTATATTATATCAGTAATTCTGTAAATAGGATGGTAACTACATACCCCAGTAATATTCTATGGAAATTTTCAATCACATACACATTACTTTTTTCACTGGAAATACAGCATCATATATCTTGGAAATCACTTTATATTTAAAACAATGGCTTATGTGAGTACTATTTTTATCTATATATTTATCAGTCAGTCCACAAAATATTTCAAGAATAAAGCATTCAGTATTCAAATATAGGCAGCTTGGCTATACATCTACTAAGTCTTATATAAAAAATACAGTCTTATTATAAAATGATGGCATCTGAAATATTAAAATATTATATTTTTTAAATTATTTTTAAACATTTTTTGTAAAAATTGATTTTAATATTCTTAAATATTAGTAAAAGTTTACCTATACAATATACAGTATTATTATTTTTTCATAGATTCAAGATGCTGCAGGATGGATATTAGATTCTATACTTCTGGAAATACAGCATAGAGTTCATGGAGACTGTTCTGATATTCCAATACTTCAGTCGTTTAAAATACATATTTCAGACTTTAGCAGTTGTTTGAAAGAAAATTCAGGAAGTATAGCCAATTGGATTTTAAATATACTAAAATTTGTATGTATTCATGGAGGTGATAAAACCAGCATTGATATCTTGGGTCACCTTTTATGCACAATTTCTGAAGTGATATATATCAAACAGCTTCTAGCACATGTAGAGCTCACATATCCTCGTGTGTGGTATATAACAGTCTCTAACCAGATGGCTGAATTGAAATGCTCTCGAATCAAAGAACCAGTTCAATTAATTAAAAATTTTATTAATTTGATTAAATTAGAAGAAAGTAATAGAAAAATTATTGAGGCATTACAATCTAATATGGAGATTTTAGCTGGACAAGTAATGTCACCTGACTCTGAATATTCTGATGCTGTCATTGAACTCATTTCTTTGACAGTAATACCTGAAACTATGACTATGTCATCTTTACTTAGAGTCAGTTTTTCTGTAGTAGGATATTTTTTTAAGCTTTTATCCAAAAAAGATATTGATAAAAAGTTAAGAATGTTACAAATATGTCAAAATTTGCTTACTAATTTATGCCAACAAGCAGCTACACAACATATGGTTTTGAGGACTTTGTTAGAAACAGCTTTACAAGATAATAATGTGTTTTTTGGTTCAAAATGTATTCAAAACATAAAGGACAGAAAAGAGATGTGGCAGTATTCTCTTCTTGATGAAAATAGGCAATATACTACATCCATCACTTTACCCCAGAATCATTCCTCTGTTTTTCATACTGGGATTATTGGTTTTGGATTAAGACCAATAACTAAATACAGCATTGCTTCTAGAGAAGAAACTATTCTTAATAGACAGTTCCTCTTAGATACAATTCAAGCTTGTTGCATACCAACTTGGAGATTTCCATTAGATAAAGTTTCTAACAGAATGACTGGACCAGATATGAAGACTGTTGCCTTACTATTAGTAGAGCTTGTTTCTCCAGATGTAATGTTCAATGGACTCCCCTGGCCTGATGAAGATTTTCTTAAGGTAATAAGAAAATTATAATTTAAAACTGAATTTCATTATTAGCATTTTATATTTATAATTATTATTATTATTATTTAATTTTGATAATATTTTATTTTCAGGTAACAATTGAGAGAGATTTACACATTAAACGAAAATTTGATGAACATCCAATATTGTGGGATCTTCTTTTTCTCATTTCTTTAGCACATCCTTCTCTCTGTTACTGTAGTGTTCTTCTTCGTGCAATAATGGCTGTATTGATCACGCATTGGGGAAGTTGTCAAGAAAGGACTACACTTAACAGTCCAAAACAATTGGAAATTACACAAAGATTGATTGATGTTATGGCATTAGGACAAATATTACCTCCACCTCTTGCTTACATCAGTGAAATTCTTCAGTCTATTACACCATTTGAAACATTTTGTTTATTATCAGATATTTGGCAATATATGAAGGATAATGTTCCTAGTCCAGCTTTATTTACTCTTAATAAAAATGGAAGAATGTGGAGAGATTTTTCTCAAAATGTTAATGAAATTAAATCAGAACTAAAGATTAAAACTGTCTGTGAGAAAAAGTATACAGATAGACTAAGATACATATTGCAAGCCAATATAGAAAAGTTTGGAAGCATTTATCCAAAATTTTTTCCTTCTGAATGAATTTTAAAATAATCAGTTTAAAAATAATAAACTTATAAGTTCGACTTTTACCTGCTTATTTATTATAACGATATAAGAAAATTAAAATTACTACTAAATGTGCTATTTAATTTTCTTATATCGTTAAAAATAATAATACAAAGTATCAAGTTGATGAATACATCTCAATTTTTAATATATGGTGTATTCAAATGAAACCTGTTCGAAACACGCCATGTGATGAGTTGACATTTCAGTTTAGGAACATGGATGTTAAAGTGAAGTTGTATGTGTTGTGTATGCGCAATCTCTTAAATTGTGCACTTGCATCATTTTTAAACATGTGATGTAATGTTGAAGATGGCTGGTATGATGAAAATCCGTCCTAGCAGGATATACAAGCCATCTTCAATGTTAATCATGCATTAAAAAATGATGCAAGTGCACAATTTAAGATCACTGTCATGTGCAACACATACAGTTTCGTTTTAACATCTGTGTTCCTAAACTGAAATGTCAACTCATCACATGGTGCATTTCGTATGGATTTCATTTGAACACACCATATGTAATGTGCGTATATATATAAAAATTACCAAAATGTATATGTTAGAAAAACAGATTTTAATATTTATACTAAAATGTGCATTGAATTTATTTTTTTAAATTAAAATCCTCTGCTTTTTTCTGAAATAAAATATAGTAATAAGAATATATAGTTCTGATCTTCATAATTATAAGAACTTATAAGAAAAGTATCAAGTGCCATAATAATTGTTTGTTATTAAACAATTGATTGTATTTTACATTTGATAATGTTTTAGAAAAAATACAATACCAAATAAATTTTGTCTGCATATCTTGATTTACTATATATTCACAAAAAAGGATTATTGAAACATAATATTTAAAGTATATAAAAAAGAGAGGAAAAAAAATTATTACTTTGAAAAGATTTGAAATATATTAGCATATTAGAGCTCTGCTTTGCATTATTTTTGATGCTGTGACACTAGATGGTACAATAGATATCTCCCATTTCATTTCTCTGATGAAACTGAAATATATGTTTTAATTGATATTAAACAGTACAAACAATATAATTAATAGTTAATACTAATGAATAAATAGTTTTATGCCAATTTCCTGGACTTTCACTAATATTATATTAATATTAGGAAATTATGATAAAATAATATCCTGATAATAAGGTATTGTAAAATATAGATCAAATTGTGATTTGTTGATATGATGGACAATTTTTTTAATGTTTTGTAAATAAGATAAATAATAAATGAACAAATGTTTTATTAAGTAAAATATGAACTAAAATAAATTTAATAAGTTGTCTTTCTTTACTTTCTTTATTATCTATTCATGATATATAGTATTTCTGCCTTGGTAAATTGATAAACACAAAATGCTTTGATTAGGAAATCGTAATTACTATTTTCTTAGTCTTACTTTGAAATAAAAATTATTTTTGTTTATTATTTGATTATTTCAAATTCATTTCACTACTAAAAATAATCTGAGTTCAAACATGTAATTCAAGAATACATCTCTAATATTCCAGTAGTACTTACGAAAATAATTACCTTATTTGCATCATTTCACATTTTCAGAAATGCCAAAATAAAATTATTATTGGATTTATATTTTATTACTATTAAGATTTTTTTGTAAGAAACTTGATATCGACTAAACATAAGGAGCAATATGTATATATTTATAATAAATTCTTAAATTATATATTTTTATCTGTCATATTCCAAAATCAAAATCAATACTGAATATTATTTTATAATTCCAACACTGGTATTGGGTCATTGAAAATTTATTTTTTTGTGCATTTATCTGCTAGATTTCAGATTACATAAAAGTTAATTTTAAGTAAAAAATAAGTTCTTGTAAAAATAGTTGCATACCCAAATATGGCTTAAATTTTAGAATGAATAAAGATACTGATTAAAATATGTCATTATTTTAAATAGCATAACTTGTTGAATGTAATTAAAATCAAATTCCTATTTCTAGCATCACTCGGCACATTTTCCTGCTGACAGTGTTTTATATTGTTGATAATTTCGGTAATTATTTCCTACATCTAAGAAATTGATGAAAAATCTAGTTATACATGTACCAGTTCTGACTTAAGGCTCTTTTACACCAAACGCAAACGTTAGCGTTTTCGCGCGCTTTCGTCATAGTCCCGCCCATTTTGAGCTAAATAGTTAATCATGGATAAACACGTGATGCAAAAGGAATGGGGCTATGACGAAAGCGGGCGCAAACGTTAATGCTTGTGCTTGTTGTAAAAGAGCCTTTACCCTTCGAAAGAACCACGTGAAAACGGAAGCAAAATAATTAGACTACTTCTTGCACAGATGGAAAACTTCCTATACTCAAAACGTCAAACATGTCAAAGTCACGTGATAACCGTAAGCCAATTAGGACAAGACTATGAGCCAGTCCGAGTGCGGGGGCGCTGTGATCTAATGCTACGTCATTGATGCTTATTTACATTAAGATTAGAATTTAACTTTTATAATTATGTTGTGATTTTTAAAATGAAATATTTCTATTTCCATAGCAACACGAAAATCCATATGTGACGTTAAGCGTACAAAATTCTGTTATTTTGAGAATGTCCGATTCAATTAAAA
Organism: Olivierus martensii; assembly: GCA_000484575.1. Classification (NCBI taxonomy): domain Eukaryota; kingdom Metazoa; phylum Arthropoda; class Arachnida; order Scorpiones; family Buthidae; genus Olivierus; species Olivierus martensii. Next base: position 34,332 of record AYEL01067395.1, read on the forward strand.
ATCAAAAAACCAATTTATTTAGATACAGTTTTTACTATATTTAAAATTTTTAACAGGCTCATCAAACAAAAAAAACCTGTCGATTCTAGTTGTTTTTTCCCATATAAAAGTAATATTTACAAAATAAAACAGAACAGGCAATTTTAATCTAAAACATTTTATTATAGGGTATAGTTACAGTTGCTCCATATGATAAATAAATCATATAACTTACACAAATGGCAAGAATTTTTCCAAATCGAAAAAACATTATAAAAAAATCAATAAATTACTTTAAGAAAAGATTAAAATTCCGCAATAGTTTTTCAACATTTAAAATTTCTTGGAAAACGAAACAATGAAACTTTGTTACTTCGTTTATTTCCACATAAAAAGCACATCTTCTTTTCTTCAATGTATTGCCGTTTTCTATTCATTTTTCTTATTCTTGAGTTTGTGAGGAAATTAAATATGTTATGAAATAATTAATTAAAAGAATATCCAGAAAACCACTCTGCCGGTAACTATCATGAGCATTGTTCATGATAGTTACCGGCAGAGTAACTATCATGACCAATTCCTACAATTTCCAATTGATTCGTAAAGACAGATCCGCATCAAAGTATTATTGCTGGCAGCATTATTTTTTATGATAAGGTAACAGATGGATTGAAACCAAACGTATTTATTAGGAAAGTAATATTTGAAAACAGTTTAAATGAAAGTATATCATTACAGATGTTTTAGTTATTTTGTATGAAAAAGAAATATGATAATTTATAAACTGTAACAATTCTCTACGAATTCATTTTAATCGGGAAAAACTAGTTCTCCCATCCTTACCCATATCTCCACGAACGCGCAAAATTGACCTCATCCTTCAACCATCTGGGTTGAACCAGATGGTTGAAGGTTGAGGTTCAACGGGCCGGGTCCGGACCTCTTCTGAAAAATTGGAGGAGTGGTCTCCAAGATGATAAGCCACAGCTTTGCTACGCGGCCATCCTGCAGACCTGTCATTCCGTCAGTCCGCGGGTCCCACAGATTGTTCTGTGAAGTATTCGTTATCCGAACAGTTCGTTAATCGATCACCCACTGTATTATATAGGGTGGCCATAAAATAACGTGGTGTTCAGCGCTCTCTAGCACGTCATGTATTGACGAAATGTAACAAAATTTGGTGGACATACACAGTGGAACATGTGGTTTCGATTTCGAAAGAAAAAAATTTAGTATCAAAGGTTGCCAATAGGGGGATTCTGGCGCTGTAAAAGTTTAGAATGTGTGATTAAGGAATATGTAATCGCCAAATGAAACAGTACACATCAAGTTTCTGAACAATACATGCCAATATTTATTGTTAATTACATATGAGGTTCAATATGACCACCATTCAGATATTTCATGAACTGCATGCGGCGCACATCTTCCACGGCGACGCGCAATATTTCGGCGCGGAAGATGTCGTGCTTCGAATGAAGTTCTTGGAACATCTGAATAGTGGTCATATTGAACCTCATATGTAATTAACAATAAATATTGGCATGTATTGTTCAGAAACTTGATGTGTACTATTTCATTTGGCGATTACATATTCCTTAATCACACATTCTAAACTTTTGCAGCACCACAATCCCCCTGTTGGCAACTTTTGGTACTAAATTTTTTGTGTACGTTCACCAAATTTTGTTACAAACGGTTTTCTTTCGATTTTAACCGTTATAAAGGTTTTCCTTTTTTAAAAAAAATTCTACTGGAACTATGGCCTCAATTATTGGCACTTAGTTTGACCACAGGAGCATCTGTTTACTTGACTACCTTGGCACCATCTGTTGCGATTTTTTTGACGGTCTTTTTAACAAGTTTGTTTACTTTTTTGCTCTTTATAATGGATAAAATTATAAATAAAGTTAAGAAAATCTTTGTAGAGCATTCAAAAATCATTACTGAAAATACTAATAAATTAGAAGAGGAGTATGTTTCTGGAAATCCGGAGAATGAAAGTCTAAAAGATATTGATGAAGGCGTGCTTGCCATCTTTAAAGCTTTAGGGAAAGACAACCATGGTCCTATCAAAGCTGAAATGAGAAAAAAAGCCCGTAGGGCTGCAATTTTGATTCACTCGGCTGCCAATAAGATCTGCGGTATAATGAAAGAATTAAGAGAAAAAGAGAAAATTAAAATCACACAAGTAATAAATCCATTACCATCTTACGCTAACATTGTGGCAAAAAACAGGATTTATTCATCTACTAGTAAAACTACTAAATTAATACAAAAATCTAAAAATTTGTTAAAAGAAAATAATGAAAATGGAGAAGAGAAGAAATCATTTTTATAAAGCTTTTTAATGAGGAAGAAAGCAACGCTTTGAGTTTAAATGATGTAACAAATGAAATTAAGAATAATATCCAACTAATTCAATGGTCCTACAGGTTATGGGATTATTCCCAACGAAAAATAGCGTATGTATCAAGGTGGTAGATAAAATACAAAGTGACCGCCTTCTGGAAGCAATCAAAAGAGATGATTCTTTCAGAATAAAATTGAAATATGACAACCAGACAAAAAACAGCCGAAAATTATTTTATTACAAGTTCCAAATATAATAACTGAAGAGAATTTAATAACGGAAATGTATAACCAAAACGAACATATTAAACAAGCTATCATAAAGTATGAATTGAAGTAAGGAATCAAGCAAGGAAAATAGGAGAAACTTAATAATAAATGTTATACCTAAATTTAAGAATATTTTAATAAGTCGGAAAACAATTTCGGTCCTGGTTTTCAATAAAAGTGGACGACTATATTTCTACTTTAAGGTTCTATAATGCTTAGGCTATAACCACAAAGCAATTCATTGCAACGATGCGGAGAAATGCAGCCTTTATGCTGGTAGGGACCATATAAATGATTGCTATTACAAGCAAGAAGAAACAACTTGCATCAACTGTTTGAAATTTAATTCAAAGCAAGAACAGGGACAGAAAGTGAACTTAAAGCATAATGCTTTCTCAAATAACTGTCCAACAACAAAAAGTTTTCTCATACAAATTGCTAAGAAAACCGAGTAATAAACTACTGCAAAGCTATCTCTCTAATCGTAAATCCGGAGTCTTCACTGTCAATAATCAAATTACTCATAAAAATAATTGGGGCTGTCCACAAGGTTCTTGTGCACGCCCTATTTTCTGGAACATTTTATACAATAACCTCTTAAACTTAAATTACCAACTCCCAAAAGATGTTCTCTTCTAAGATTTTGTTGACGAAACCATTGTTCCTGTCAGAAATCAAAACAGAGACCACATGCAAACAGAGGTCAACCAAATTCTAGAAAAGGCCATTCAATGGGCCAACAAAAACAAGCTTGAAATAAATTACAACAAAAGTAGCTGTTTACTTATCGGGAAAAAAGGAAGCGTTAAAATAAAACTTGCTATCAATTTTAACAATAATCAAAGTGTTGAACAAATTAAATATCTTGGTATCATAATTGATTATAAAATAAATTGGACTCCTCACATTGATTACATCTACAAATAAAATTCTCCATTACCTCAGCAGCCTCAGTGGGAAATCATGGGGATATAATCCATAAACCCTGAGACTTATTTACTCAGCTGCAATTGAACCAATTATTTTGTGTGGTTTTATATCTGGGGCGAGGCTGCCAAAAAAGTTCACAATAAGAGAAAACTTTTATCTATCCAAAGGAAGGCAACTATAAACATATGCAATGCATGCCGTACCGCGCCCACCAGTGCTTTACTTATTATTGCTAGAATCATTCCTTTGAATCTAAGAATTCAGCAAATTCTCCTTGAAATAAAATCATGAAAGCCAACAAAAATGATGATGATGATAAACATATTCCAGAAGAAATAAAAGAAATATTTAATAAAGTAAAAGAAAATAATATTGATCGTACTATAAATATTCAACTCCATCCAAGTATACAGCTGCCAATTTTTTGGCAAACTTCTGAAGTTGCTAATCCAAACGCTTTGAACATTTTTACCGACGGATCCAAGTCAGGGGATGGAGTTGGAGCAGCAACAGTGTTCTACAATCCACAAGAAGCAATAATATTTCAAGTTGAATCTAAGAATTCAGCAAATTCTCCTTGAAATAAAATCATGAAAGCCAACAAAAATGATGATGATGATAAACATATTCCAGAAGAAATAAAAGAAATATTTAATAAAGTAAAAGAAAATAATATTGATCGTACTATAAATATTCAACTCCATCCAAGTATACAGCTGCCAATTTTTTGGCAAACTTCTGAAGTTGCTAATCCAAACGCTTTGAACATTTTTACCGACGGATCCAAATCAGGGGATGGAGTTGGAGCAGCAACAGTGTTCTACAGTCCACAAGAAGCAATAATATTTCAAAGCTATTATAGATTAGCTGAACATTGCATTATCATACAAGCGGAACTCTATGCCATTCTCCGCAGTTTATTGGAAATTGTCAAGGGTAAATATGATTACGAAACTATTATCTCCTCTGATAGTAATTCTGCTCTTAAAATCATCAAAAATAAAAAAGCCACTCTGTTATAGCAAAAAACAAAGAAATGCTTTTTCAAGAAAATAATAAATTTGATATCAAATTCTACTGGATCAAAGGGCATTCTAACAATAAAGGGAATGACAAAGCCGACTTCTTAGCAAAAAAAAAGGAATAACTAACCAAGATCCTATAAAACTTTTAACTTGGTTCCAATTAGCTATATAAAAAATCATGTCAGGAAATTTTTCTCCTCCTCTTGGCAAACTGAATGTAACAACGAAACAACAGATAGGCACGCGGCTAAATTCTTAACCAATATTGAATCAATTTGGAACTGTAAACATATCCAACCAAATTTTTTCCTCACCCATGTCATGGTCTCGGTAACCTGGAAGGAATTTCTCAAAAGATTTAAAATTATAGAAAATAACAATTGTACTTGCAATAGCAACGAAAGTAATTATAGTCAGCATTTCATCTTCAATTATCCAAACTTTACGGAACAAAGAAATAGAGTGGATCGGGGGAAGATGCTTATTTTTCTCTAATTCTTTAATATTTAAACAGGAGGCGATAAAATATGGTTTATTACAACCTCCTATAAGCCCGCCAAAAATATAGATGATGGATAACTTCCTATAAGCCCGCCAAAAATATAGATGATTTGGTTTATTATAACCTCCTATAAGCCCAACAAAAATATAGAAGGTGGCGGCTATTATCTAAAAATATAGATGATGGATATTATCAGATTATCAATTACTCGCATTAGAGCTATTATCAGGTTATCAAATACTCGCATTAGAAATCGAAAAGTTTCCAATGAGTATGAAATTTCCATCAAAAATTATAGTGAGATATGATGATGGAAAATATGATATGGGACCACACAGTAAATAACTCATTATATGTTTAATACTAACTGTATATGAAGGGGGTTTAGGAAAAACTGGTTTTCTTAAGTGTTTGGGATAGCTTATTTTATATGGACAAACTTTCCTAAGTGTTTAGATAGCTGATTTTATATGGACAAATGGACAACTCCTACATCTTTCTTAATTAAAAGGATTGCCTCTAATTTAACTCTTGATTTTCGAAATATGGAGCCACACTAAAGGTATCAAAGAGTCAAATATGGTTCATAAACCGCAACTTGGCCACCGGGGTATATACAATATCTAAATACAGTCAAACCTCTTTAAGCCGCCACCATCGGTTCGAAGGTCTTCTCTGGCGGTAAAGGAGGGTGGCGGTTTATGGAGGGTTTATGGTAACATGTGAGAAAACATGTATAGACTAGAATGACATTGTTTGATTTAATTAAAGGTGATCAGAAATAAATTGCTGAGTAGCAGAAGGATTTTTATTTTTATATTCACAAATTAAAATCTTTTCATGAACATCTAATGTCGTTTTTGACATTTTTCCGAGTAAGAAACAGCAACGATACTCACAACAGTTGATTTATAAAAAAACGGTTTAAACTGTTCTTCTTCTTCCGCAAAGTCGAGGTTATGGCTCTCCAGTCTTCTTCTATTTTAAACGATAATTTTGCAAAAATTCGTTTTAAAGTTTTGGAATAGCTCATTTTGAAAACAGGGATGTGAATAGTCACAGGTGCGAGATTACAGTCTAATAAAAGTTAACAGATAAATTACTTAATTGCCATCTTCTCTAGTGTTTCTATTTGTGTTGGTTGACCTTGCCATTCGATTGTTTTGGCGGTTTAAACAACTGATTTGTCTACTAATGAAATGGTTTTGCCTCCAGAAATGAGTGGAGGTTGGCGATTAGTGAGGTGGCGGTTTATAGAGGGAATTTCATGTTTTAACATATAGGAGGAGATTTGTTATTGGCTTTCATCAGGCAAATAACGAGGATGGCAGTTTATAAAGGGGCGGCTTAAAGAGGTTTGACTGTAGCTGATTTTATTTAATTCCTATAATTTTATAGAATTTTAATAATTTATTCTAGTAAAATATACATGTTATAGTGAACAAGAAGTTTGTTGGATGATTAAAGAGTTCATTTTGGCTATTTATTAAAGTGAATAACATGAAAAGCACAGTGGCATCTTATCCGGAATATTCGGGGTAAGATGACTAATTGGAACTTTTTTTAAAAAATAATAAAAAATTACCCGATTGTTATACCAAAGATTTTGATGGAGTCATATGCAAAACACTTGTAAGTTTAAGTACAAAAAATATGAAAGGAAAAATCAAAAAGCTAAAGTATGGCGACTTCCCCCGATCCACTATACTGTACTATAGCTAAAGTATGGCGACTTCCCCGATCCACTATATATTAGAATGTTGTGCCATTCTTGAAGGGTATAACTGGCTTTGTAAGGAGAGCGATTTTATATTTAATAAAAAGCTTTTTTACTCATTATGTACTTATCTCTCTAACACTAACGCGCTTGCACCCTCCTTCAACTAATGACTGTGTACACGCTTTCAAATGGTGATTTTGTGTTGTGCTTATGAACTATCTTCTATTCGGCGTTATCCGTCCAACTACTGTGCTCCACAATTTGTGATTGTAGTCTGTAGCTTGTTGGATTTGTGCAACGCTAGTGAGCTCCTTGTGACCATTTTTTGATCTGCAGTCACTTGTTTCTCCCCAATGGTGCTCTTCTCCGTATTTCAACTATGTTGTGACTTTGTGCTGGAATTTTGGTGTTACACGTCGAATGCTGTTCTCGCCTGACTGACTTCACTTCTAAAATTGTACTACTGTGAAACCTTCTCGACTACCTACTTCAACTAGCTCTTAGCAAGCGGCTTGCTGCTGTTTTCAACTGCTCTACGTGGAATCTCCAAATGCTACAGCTCGCTGTTTTGTTCTGAGTTCCTGTCGACAATATTTCTACTATATTAAATCTTCAGTATTCTGCCATTAACTGTTCGCAGATTCTACACTGGTAGTGGCTACAATTAATCTTCAGTGTATTTCTGCTTCCTTTTTTTTAAATGTTCCGTGTGCTCATGGAACTCGGTTGTGGTTGCTGCAATCTCTCATTTCTTCTAGTGGCCTATCACACGTCTTTAGACAGGACTTTTTATACTATCCTATTCGTTCCCTCCTCTTCTCACTTCCCTTCGTTCTTCAAGGTTATACTTAGGAGTACCCACTACTAATCCTTTCCATCAAACAAACAAAATTTTGTTACATTTCGTCCAATACATGACGCACTAGAGAGCTCTGAATACCTCATGTTATTTTATGGCCTCTCTATATTTAAATATTACGTATTTATATTTAATTAAATCTCTTTTGTTTACTATTAACAATTTATATTTATAATAACAAATATTGCGATTGGCCTATTTAAAAGTAACCGAAATACTCAATTTATAATTTGCTCTATTGATGTTTGCATATGATTTGTTTTATTGTATACAACGAAACTAACAGAACTGGAAGAAAAATTATAGCATTGATAGCAGAAAATAAAATAACTAAAAAGATAATTTTAAATGTTGTAACAAAAACGAATGCTAATGGGAATGCTAACGGTAATATGAACAGGATTGTGGTTGTACTACCTTGAAATATTGCCAAACCAATACAATTGATACTATTTCTAAGCCGCTCGTTTGGATCTTTGCTCTTGTCCTGCGTAAAAGCATGGGCTAGATGTGCAGTGTAGTCGACAGAAAATCCAGCACACATAACTAATACGATTATAGAAACGGGTGCGAGTTCGACGTTCCACCAGGCCATGTAACCCAATGCACAAATTTCAATAGAAATTACAGAAAAAATAACAGAAAGCGTAGTGACGATGTCAGGAATGAAAATAAAACAAACGATTATTACTATAAATGAAATACTACTGAGTAGTATCGTAGTGAATTTCACATGCAATTCTATCTCATCCACCCAAAACATGTAATATGTATAGGGGAATGCATAAAAAGAAACTTTATCTGTGATCTCCCTGATTTTTTGTAATGTAGAAACTAAAACTTCTTCATCTTCTATTTTGCGAGTTTGACATAAATATCTGCTTCCAATAATAGCAGTATAATTATAATTAAATGTAATATCGTTGCGAAAACGTTGAGCACCGGGATGACGAAGGAATATTCGACGCAGTACATTAATAAAATCTTCACTACTGCTCATGTTATATTCATCTGCTATAAAAGAAATTCTTTCGTCATTTATGAATTTTAGAAAAGATCGGAGCCAGGATTCGGTAAGAGAATCATCAATTAAACCCAAATCTTCCAAATCTGAAAAGATGCTTTCTACTTCCCTTTGAATTTCCACATCTGCGTAATTGATATTTTGATCTATAACAATTTGTAATCTGAATTTGTATTCTGAGAAATATTTAAAACTGTTTTCAAAATATTGATTCAGATATGAATCTGTTGCAGTGGAATCCTTGAATTTTCCTACAATATCAATTTTTGTAATTCCGTAAATGCCTATCATTATATGAAAAGCCAAAATAAGCAATGTAATTACTTTGACAGGCCATAGTGATAAAATGTTACCGAGTTTCGCCCATATAGAAACTTTATTTCCATTTTTATTGTTGGGTTTCCAAGCGTCATTGGTAAAAAGATATCTTCGAATCCATGTTTGTTTTTCTGAAATGACATATTGACATTATTAGTTAATGAATAGTTTATAAAATTCAGTTAATTATAACAATTTTACCGTTAGAGTTTTCCAACTGGAAAAATAAGAGCGAGTGCCTGCTTTGCTTTTCTATATGTCCACAGATGGCCATGCAGGCTCCAATAAATGTCAACTGGTAAACATAACAGAAAAAGACAGTCGTTGTTGCATATAAACAGAAGTATCTCACCGCTCTGAAAGGTGTAAAAATTCCAGAAGAAAAAGCTATAAAATTTGTCACAGAAGTTATAGTCACAGAAATTCCGGATTCGAAGTAAGCTTCTCCAAGCCTCTCTGACACGCTGGTTTTTGGGTCAGTTCTTTTCCAAGCAGCTAAAAGTACAAAGGCATCATCCATTCCTATGCCTGTTAAAATATAAACATTTTAATATCAATCTTACATTTGTAAAAGATATTTAGTATCAGTTCAAAAACATACCGAAATATTAAATACTTTTAACTAGAATATTACGACAAAATTTAAAAACTATATTAAGTATGACATCTTAAATGATACTTTACGCTTTTTCCACTCTCAGTTGTAGCTATAATAAAAAGATATAATTTCGAAGTATTGAACTGAGCAGATAATCTCAAATAAAATAATGAGAATTATTACTTTAACTTATTATTATGTATCTTATTCAGCAATAGTATATTTAATACTAGATATGCAATGATCCTAATTGCAACATTAAAATTAATGTATTATTATTGCTACTTTTCAACATAAACTAGTTTTTTTCCTGTCATGTGAATTTCGAAAATTCTTTCTCAGTGAGTAGCCATTATAAAGAATAAATATTATTTATTTATTTGTTACAGGACAAACTACAATTCAGAAAATACTAGAAATTCCTAGTCAAAACGAGAACGTCCTAACGCTTTTCGGACGTTCTACTATTTCCTAGGCTGAACTCGAAATGCTGAACATTTCTTTTTGAAATGTTCGGCATTTCGAGGATTCTTTTTGCGGAATTTCTAGTTTTTTCTAGTCAAAACCCGAAATGAACAAACAGTTAAAATAAAAGTCTTCATTTCTCATGTATTCCCGATCAGAATTCGATATTTGCCAGCAGAAATTTCTTTCTTTAAAAAATATCCGCAAGGATAAGCAAATCTCATTTAGGAAGATTGCAATCTGCCCCAGTGGAAGTACGTACATAGGGCTAAATCCGTGTTAAATGCACGAAGCATTGTGTATCTAAATTATGTTTGTACAAAAAGAATAATATTTTGTGTAATTCAAATCCACAAAAGCCTATTAGCCCTATGTACGTACTTCCACTGGGGCAGATTGCAACCTTCCTCAATGAGATTTGCTTATCCTTGCGGATATTTTCTAAAGAAAGAAATTTATCACAATACTTCGTACATTGAAAGCGGGTTTAGCTCTGTGTACTTCCACTGGCACAGGCAACCTTCCTCAATGAGATTTGCTTATCCTTGCGGATATTTTCTAAAGCAATAAATTTTTGCTGGCAAAATCGAATTCTGAGCGAGAATATATGAGAAATGAAGACTTTTGTTTTAACTGTCTTCGTATTTTATGTTGAACTTCGGCTAATTAATATTGAAATATTTGTCCATAAAAATAAATAAAAAATGGCAATTTCAGTTCTTTAAAGTCAATCATGTAATAATGAATGAGTGTTAGCTCTGTTTTCAATTTGTCTTATTTCATTTTCTCAACAGAAAATAACAATGAAATTGTTATTTTCTGTCGAGTAAGAAAAATGTGCATTATGTTCGTTATAATAATGTTTTCAATTAATTAATCAACAATTTTTGTATTCACGGTATTACCGTAAATACAGAAATAAAAAAACACAACTAGATACCTCTTATATATTTTTCAAGGTAGGCTTCTGTGGCATTTAGAATTACATAAAATGTTATTCTTTTTGGATAAACATAATTTAGATACACAATACTTCGTACATTGAAAGCGGGTTTAGCTCTGTGTACTTCCACTGGCACAGGCAACCTTCCTCAATGAGATTTGCTTATCCTTGCGAATATTTTCTAAAGCAATAAATTTCTGCTGGCAAAATCGAATTCTGAGCGAGAATATATGAGAAATGAAGACTTTTGTTTTAACTGTTTGCCACTTCGGTTTTGACTAGGAGCGTCTGACAAGCGTTACGACGTTCTCGCTTTGACTAGGAAATTCTAGTATTTCCTGAATTCGGGTTTGTACTGTAATAAAAAATAACAAAGCGCTCAATAATCATTTATCAATATTAAAAAGCATTTTTGTAACTTATCAATATACAGTATATAAGTAGCTTATTAATAAATATTTTATTAAATGACAATAATAATTTTTTATAGATAATTCTGCTTTAGTTATATTATATATTAAAGTATTTTCTAAATTATTGGTACATAAAAAGTAAAAAATAAGGTGAAGCTTTGTGCTTTTATCCTATTTTCCAAAAGAAAATAAGGTTTATGAAATCATGTTATTTATCAATCTGTCTTTTCTTCTGAGTGTCCCCTACTATTAAACTTTTGAATTTTAGTTATATTATATATTAAAGTATTTTCTAAATTATTGGCATATAAAAAGTAAAAAATAAGGTGAAGCTTTGTGCTTTTATCCTATTTTCAAAAAGAAAATAAGGTTTATGAAATCATCATGTTATTTATCAATCTGTCTTTTCTTCTGAGTGTCCCCTACTATTAAACTTTTGAACTAATTAGTGTTTCTCGTAAAATTTAATAATGATATTATGTCATTAATGATAATCTCGGTGTACTTATAATTTAACTCTAGCCTCAATCATTTAAAAATGGAAGACGTTCAAACATGGAGATGCTTTCTTAATACATTATGAACTTTTTCATTGAATTTCTATGAAATTTAGCAGAATTATGTCATTAAAGATGATCTCTATGATAGTATGAACTTTTCATTGAATTTCTATGAAATTTAGCAGAATTATGTCATTAAAGATGATCTCTATGATGTATCAAGTAATTCTTCATTTTTGAATATTTAAAAATGACGTTTAATCTTCGAAAGTTTCTCTCTAATAACTTTTGAACTATAGTATTTGATTTCATTTGATCAAATTTAGCAATATGTTCAGGTTATTAAAGTAGAATTTGAAATTAAATTAATTAATGTATTATATTCACCAGTTTAAAATTGGTACGAATTCGGTCCTCCGTGCTTTCCCTGTAATGGCATAATTTAATAGATTTTGGCGTTCAATATACAGGTTATACCTGGGGTGGGCAAAAGCCGACCCGCAAAGGTATCTTATACGGCCCGCCGCATAAACTAGAACACCTTGCAGTTTCAAGGGCCACATTTATAAAATTCTACTCGAAAAGAAAAAATAAAATAATGAATATTTTCTCTAATATACATGTACACTACAGAGTTACTCCAAATTTTAATATAATTAATCATGAACATAGTAAATTTCACCATTCATATTAAGTTATAAATTTGTTTTGACAAAATTATTTATGTAGGTATCTAATAGTTTGTAACATTTTGATGTAATAGGTTGTTAGCAATCAATCAGTTTGATAAAATACTTATGTTTTTAAAGAAAATTATCAGAATTTTCGAATTCGTAGGACGAATTATTTTCTAATGTTTCTAATGAAAGTAGTTTCTACGGATGCATTTGAACTCTTTGCATACAAACAAAAACTTAGTTTCTACGGATGCTTTTGAACTCTTTGTATACAAACAAAAACTAAGAAAATAACATTAGTTTCTACGGATGGTTTTGAACTCTTTACATACCAACAAAAACTAAGAAAATAATGCAAGAAAAGTATATTTTAAAAATAATATTGATACACGAATATATTCTTGTAATACAAGAAAAGTAAATTTTAAAAATAATATTGATACACGAATATATTCTTTGTGTAATCACAAAAATGGCTACATACTATAGCGAGATTGACAAGAACGTGCAGATAAATTGGCGCAACCATTATTCTTGTTTCGTATAATAGTAAGGGTGAGGGGGTTTGTGCAAGAAGCAATCTTGCTTGAATATGAGTAGTCATTTTAGATCAAAATAGTTTTTATTAATTATTAATGATTACCTAATGTTATCATTAATAATTTCATTATTGAGCTGTATTATGTATCTAAAGGGTTGTTGTACCTTAAGAATGTACCTAAGGGTTAAATTCGCCCATAGGTACATTTCAATTTTTATACGGCCCGCTTCATCCTGAAGATTGTTAATCCGGCCCTCGGCAGAAAATAATTGCCCACCGTTCTAGACATTCGATATCGAATTATCGATTGGGAGACTTGTTAGTAGAGTTTAAATGGATATTGACTTACCTGAAATCAGCTTTCCATTGTATTTCTAAAATGTAATTTTAAAAAAATTTGTGATGTGGCCCACAGCAATCTTACAGGATTATTAAATGGACCTTGAATTAAAATGAGTTTGACATGCCTAATGTACAGTATACAGAAGCATTCAAAGTAAAAAAATATTAAGTCAAAACACCAAATTTTAATCATTTGAAATAAAATAGATTTTACAGAATAATTACATTCAAGAATACATACAAAATATATACAAAAAGTTATATAAAAAGCAGTAAAACAGATTTTACTTTTTAAACTTTTTTCCTTTTCAGTTTTTATACGGCCCGTTACATCCTGAAGATTGTTTATCCGGCCCCTCGGCAGAAAATAATTGCTCACCTCTAGGTTATACCATTGAAGATGATTTTGATGGCATATTTTTAATTCTGTACGGTACGTTTACTTATGTCAAAATGAAGGACACGTTCGGAGAGTAAGCGATTAATTATTTTCAGAACTGTTTTATTTTCTCTCTTTCAATCATTATAGACTTTCTATTAAACTTATAAAAAAATCTTGATTTAAATAATTAAATTAACTTTTAATATGCCTTGAACTAAGATGATTGTGAATACAATTGAAAGATATTGTGCAATTTTTTATTTTAAACCTTAAATTAAAAACATAACGAGTATTTTTATTGAATTTCTTTTCGAATACAATTCTTCAAGTTTCGTAAATATTTTTGATTAAATCCAAATTTTATATTATAAGTAAATAATATACTATCTTCTTTGAGAAACAATCTAGAATTTTTCACATTTCAAATTTGTTAACAGTCATGAAAATAAAATTTTGTTTAAATAAGCTTAATCGTTTTAATTCTAAGTCTCATTCTTTCTTTAATATAAATCTTATCTTGAATTTTCTTATGTAATTAAAATCTTATATATTTGCTCTTTCAATTGACATCTGATATTGAATATTAATAAAAGCTGTTTTCTCTTATTTCATTTTATAACAATACTTGCAGATTAGTAATCCTGTACTTTGCAAATAAAGAATATATATATATATATATATATATTGCCCCCTATTAGTTAGCTTGTTTTCTCAATTTTTGCTTTAATCATCATATATATTATTAGTCAAACGTGGTTGGCTGATGTCCCTTTTTTGGACGAACCACTGTATCGATTTTTATAACTAAGGTATCGTTAGAAAGGTCTAATTTTCCGATGTATGTATCAGCCAGTATTATTTGTTGTTATTAATAATTTATAAAAATTAAATTTAAATTATAGTTCCTCAAAAAAGACAAATTATGCAGAGGGCGCTGTAACGTAATAACGGACAACATTTTATGATTCTCCTACACGAATTTGGAGGTGTATTTCAAGCAGGATTTCAAGTGATATTTCAGAGGTGTTTTTTTCAAGTTGGTAAATTCAATATTTATTCAAATATACTATAGTTAAACACCGGCATTACATATTCGATTGTGATTGGTAGTTCAAATAAAATTAATAGATTAATCATTATACACCCGCCACTGTGTTTTTAATTAATTTAACTCATGATTTTGATGATATACCTAAGTGGTATCCTAAGACATACAAAGAGCTGAAACTCAAAAAAATAATTAATAATAAATATATATATTGATTTAAAATAGGTAAAAATTGTACCTCGAGTCCACGTGCTCGACGCAATGTTTCAGCAGCATTGCGTGCCACGTGGTCCAGTTAGTACTATTAACTTTCTTTTTCGATTTCTGATCATTCATTCATTAGAATTTGCCCCCCCTTGACATGTGATTAAACTTGC